>JANAVB010030756.1:0-16372 GCA_029216955.1 Iris pallida | reverse complement strand
GTCCTTATCGAATTTTCGAACGTGCGGCTTTGACGGAATTCAAATTGGTTGCTGTGCGCGACGAATTTGACCGTATCCGTCAAATTTTCCCGTATCGGGCTTTCGGAATTTCCCAATTATATTGTGCACACTCATAAAATTGCAACGAAACTTGCGCCATTGGACTCCAAATATTTTTCTGGTCCTGTGAGCCAGTTTGGTCCAATTCCAAGGACGTTGATTGGGACACTATTTTGACGGGCCCACAATCCCACTCAACGGGCGATTTTGTGCACAGCCCACGGAATCCAAAATTGGACATACCGTTGGGTTCGTCTCATCAAAACAAATCTGTAGACATGTAGTTGACAACTTTAGAGACCGTAGATATTGGTACGCATTTGGTGCAAAGCGGGTCCAACGGCGGACATCGTTTTGACCCGAAATTATGAAATTGCCCCTGTTCCAGAATTTGACTTTTGGACAGGCATTTTCTAGCATATCTTTTATTCCAAACTCGTTCGTGATGTTGTTTCAGCATCCGGAGCTTCTTGTGGATTTTGACTTTCGTATTGACGATTCTGATTGTTGGATTTTGCTGTTTCTCGCACCACCCGCAGGAAGATACCTTGCCTTATTTACTGTTCATAATTAGATGCACCTTATTTAATTATTTATTGCATATTTTATTATTTGTTCTCAGTTGGATCCACTACTTGCTATTGTTTACTTTATTTTGTTTCGGTTATTTTTCCTTCTTGTCTTTTGTATGCATATGGACCAAGTCTTAGTGAACTACCTTCTGTTTGGGACCTTGGGTGGGAGAAGATAGTTAAATGTATGGGATACCCAAATCTAAAGCTGTAGAACTACGTACTACGGTAGTCGAGTCGCGAGGGTCACTAGCCTCGAGCTATGTGGACTGATGGGTCACGGGGCCGCTAGCCTCGAGTTATGCCGGCTGATAGTATTGGTACTTGATGTGTGTGTGTTGTGAGTTGTTATTTGTCCTGGGGGAGTCAGCCTTCACCTGCACATACATCGATATGTCTTCTAAATTGCCTACTAGAAAGGTTAAGAGACCTTAGCAAATTTATGTTCCAATCATGGCATGTTAAAATGTCATCGTAGAATAGTAAGTTAACCCTTGTCCTTGTTTGGTTGTAGGGGTAGCCTACTGTTTCGATGATGGCATATTGAGCCGTGTTATAGTTTGGACACTTTTACTTTATTTTTATCTTATGGTGCATTTATATTCAGTTCATATGGCATGTTCTTCATGTATCTTGTTACGTCCCTCTGAGGACCTAGTTATCTCTCCAGGTGTGGCATTTGTGATTTTGCAGGTGTTCTAGCCAAGGCCGTGAGCTTCTCAATTCTTTCGAAGACGATTACGCTTGATTCGTCTCGTTATTTTATCGATCACTTCTTGTACATTTATTTGAGATATTGGTAGTGGACTTTGTCTCGCCCAACGATTGTATACATGACCAATTCAAAGTTGCTTTTATATCATTTATTTATCTAGTGGATGAGATTTAGTTTATGGTTCTACTGTATTTTACAGCTTATGTATTCATACGAGGTTTCATATATTGGAGTATACTTCGTATGTAACAGCCAGCGCATATCGATGTACCTAGTCCTACGTATTTTGGGACTGGGGCATTACAATCTCGCAGCCTGTAGGCACTACATCCTATGCGCCCAAAGCAGGACTATGCGCCCACATAAGAACCAGTGTGTTTCCTCATGTGGGCGCATAACATCATTCCAGCTCGAGAACAATTATAAAAGGGGGGCCTCATCCCTCTTAAAACACAGAGAACGAAGAGCATTTTCAATAGCCAAATTGCTGCACTTCTTGCCAGTGAGCCAGAGTTAGCAATTTTCTTAGGTTTTGTCCCACTTTTGTAATCGGAGTGTCAACGGAGGAAAGGAGCAACTGCCGCTCGATCTCCATCGTCCCATTCCCAGAATTCTTTTTTGTACTGGGAATCCTCAGCGTAGGATCTTAGGCGTACTCGATTTGTGGTGCCTTACGCCATAAATAAAAAGACATCATTTTTTTCTTCTTTTTTTGTGTGTGTCCACATACATAACCATCTTGTGCTCTTAATCACTAGTCACTCATAGTTCTTACTTATCATACATATATTTCCAGTTTACCATATCTCTTATCTTTCTTATTACATTCTTATCGTTCATATGTATCTTACTATATGCTTGTTTTACATTTTCTGCCATGATATGAATTGCGTGAAAGATTTTGTGCTTGTTCCTGTCCTGACTGGACCTGTTAAAAATATTAGAGAGGATGATGAGGACTTCTGTACCACCTACTACGGAGCCCACTTAGATGAACCTGTGAGTTGGTTCCACAGGAGGATCCAGCAGTAACAGCTGAGGACACCATCCCTATAGTCTAGGCTAGATAGCTAGACTATTTATCTTATTTCATTGTCTTTGTATTGACATTCTGAGTTATATTATATTTCTGGATGTTGATATGTTGTGTCGTTTAGACACTTAGAATTATTTCCTTCTGTTTGTATGTTCTCTATTTGAGATTTATATCTATCATATCGTGCTACATCTACCTTAGAATTGTGATTGAGATGTACCTTCTGTATTGTCCTTCGATTGGAGAGTATATCTGTGTGTAGTTACATTTATACTGTGTTAGATGTATGTGACCTAGGACAGCGTTCTACCACTGATACTGCAGCATAGGCTGGATGTACCCACTTCTCGTGCCCCTACACCGGGTGCGAGTCATGACAGGAGGTTACTGGCATCACAAGCCATCTTGGACTATAGCTTGGTTTAGACGGCGCCCCTTTCAGCGCGAGTAGTGAGCTCTGCTGAATGTTAACCAAAAAACCATGGTTTTACATTTAAACAGCTATTTTCCTTCCTCTAGGCCGAATCGATCCCGTATCTCGGGTTATCGTTCGAGGAAGCCGTTTGCTGTGCACAAGTTGTCCATGACCAAGCTAGGTTAGACTTGTTATTCAAGCATGACCTTTAATTCATAAGCAACATAAGCATTTTTATCATTATTTTATCGTATTACGGCGACAGTTATTTAATGATTCAATCTTTGTTTATCTTTGTTCTATAATAGGCATAACATATTAAGCATGTAGCAGTTTATGATATGGTAGTTCTATAGCGGGCGTACGTGAGAAATCGTGCAATAGTTCATTAAAATCATTTGAGTCTTTTGTATAACCAACTAGCATTCTATCGATTGATTGGGATTCAAGAGGGTCAAGGGGAGAAGGGTCAGCCACCACTTTGATTATTTGATTGAGACAAGAGACCCATTGCTATGCTAGAAGGCACCTATGGTCACCTGAAATCGTATAAGCAACTGATTAGAACACTATCTCATTCAATGAGTTCGATACTAATGCAAAGTTAGAAAATGCAAGTTATAAAAACCATCAAAAATATTCACAAAAATGCATTCAGAAAACCAAAGCCAAAGAAGCAAGTGCGGCATAAAAAATAGAGCAACGGAAGGTCTTCACAACTCAGCCACAAGTCTATCCTCGAGGCGTAACCCACTGAATATGGGACTTGATTCCGAAGAAGCCATTCCATAACGAGGAATGGATCTTAATTCACTCATTCCTGTTCAATCGATTCAATCGAGCCCGATCAATCGGTTCGACCAAAATCGATAGTATAGTGTTCCTTTATCGCGTATCCCGCGGAAAAAATAGGGTATGATGTAGGGATGGGGCACTACACCATAACCAACTAAGAAAAAGTTTTATCCTCAAAACTTAAGAAGAGAACCTACCTCTCAGAAAACAATGATGGAAACTTTTCTCTTATCTCTGACTCGAGTTCCCAGGTCAACTCCTCGACCGAATGATTTCTCAAGAGTGCGCGGACAAGTGTGACTCAATTTTGAGCAGCTTATCCTTGTGCTCCAAGACTTCATCCGGTTCTTCCACATATGCTAAGTTGGACTTTAGATCTAGCTGACCAATATCTACTACTTGGCGGATCGTACATGTACTTCTGCATCTGAAAGACATGGAAGACATCGTACACACTCAATGCTGGTGGCAATGCAATCTGGTAAGCTACAGGGGTGACTCGCTTCAAAATTTTGAAATACCCATAAATCTTGGACTAAGCTTGCCTTTAGCTACGAATCTTGTGACTCCTCATATGGTTATTACATTCAGAAATACATGATCGCCTTCTAGGAACTCGATGGGTCATCGATGTGTGTCAGCGTAGCTTTTCTGCCTACTCTGTGCAATCTTAGTCTTTTTCGAATGAGCCGAACTTTCTGTACTGTCTGTTCTACCTGCTCCGGGCCAAGAATCGTCCGTATAAGGCTTCGTACGACACCATCTGAATGCTGGATTTATAGCTATTATTATATACAACTTTAACCAGAGGTAGATGGACGTCCCAACTTGACTTGAAGTCAATTGTGCAGAGCCATAACATGTTTTCGAGAATTTGATTCACGTACTCTATTTGGCCGTCGGTCTGTAGATGGTAAGCTGAGCTAAAGTTCAACTTCGTACCCAAAGCTGACTGAAGGCTACTCCACAAGTGTGATAGAAATAGTACATCCGATCAGAGACGATGGATACTGGAACTCCGTGTAGTCGTACTTTCTCGTCAAGATAAATCTGAGCTAGGCGATCGATACTCAAGTAACTTTGATGGCAATAAAATGCACTGACTTGGTTAGTCTATCGACGATGACCCAGATGGTATCATTTTCCTATGGCATCTTCGGAAGACCAAATAAAGTCCATGCACACGTGCTTCCACTTCTATTTCGAAATCGCCAGGTTCTATATCTCCCCACCCGACCTTTGATGCTCAGCTTTTACCTGCTGATAGGCCATGCATTACGATACGAAGAGGGCCATATCTCTCTTCATCATGTACTATTATAATATATTATGAAGAACTTTGTACATCTTGGTGCTGCCTGGATGCAAGGTATATTTCGTATAGTTTGCCTCCAATAATATCTCTTATCGCAGTTCTGAGTTATCTGGAACACATAGTCGACCTTCAATTATAGCACGCCGGTCTCATCTTTTGCGAAATCGGTCGCCTTATCCGTTGAAATTGGCTCTCACATATTCTTCAAGTACGGATCATCTTTCTGAACGTCTTAATCTTTTCCCATAAGCTCGACTCTTGCTTTAGTTGCGCTAACTGCATTTTCCTAAATCGAACCCGAAGGTCGATGCCCATCTCTTATAAATCTTATAGTAGTCTGCTGTTGATGGATAGCGAGGCAATGTATTTCTTACTCAAAGCGTCTGCCATAACATTTTTCGTGTCCGATATGTAGTCGATTGTCAAGTCATAGTCTTTGATCTATTCTAGCCAACGCCACTATCGTAAGTTCAGCTCCTTTTGAGTGAAAAGATACTTGAGGTGCTTGTGATAGGTTCACAGATGTTTTGCATGTTTCGTCCTGGTCTTCGAGTAGACAGGAATGTCGTCGATAAAGACCACTACGAATTTATCAAAGAAGGGTCAAAACACCCGATTCATTAGATCCATGAAGGTAGCTGGAGAGTTCGTTAGGCCGAACGGCATTACCAAGAACTCATAATGGTCATATCGAGTGCGAAAGGCTGACTTCGATATGTCGTCAGGCTTGATCTTGAGTTGATGGTAACCCGAGCGAAGATCTAGCTTTGAAAACACCGAGGCACCTTGAAGATGATCGAACAAGTAATCTATTTGAGGCAGTGGATACTTGTTCCATACGGTGGCTTTGTTCAGCTCTCGGTAGTTGACGCATTGACCCATCTTTTTTCTTCATAAATAACACAGGTGCACCCCATGGCGAAACACTAGTGTTTGCCTTGAAAAAAGGCTATACGAACTTTTTGTATATTAAACGTAAAAAAGAGTACAGTCGATTCCTAAACAGAAGATCTAAATACAATTTTTTTAGGGAAGTGTGACAGTAGAGATTGAGCACTGCAGCAGCTCCTTTACTCCATTGACGATCTGACGACGGGTTGAACTTGCTCTGGCTTTCTGGTGCTTGTGATTGGAACTCTGGGGTTGCCAATCAAGAGGATGCCGAAATTGTGAAGATTTTGAAGCCTCTTTTTTGAAGCCAAACTCCTTCTATTTATAGGAAAGCATATATACGATATGCATAAGGGTTGTGCAGGAACGTTGCACGTAGAGATATAAGAGAATCTCGAAGTTGCACAGTGAGGGCTGCTGCTGAGCTGACACTTTGCAGATGCTGGGATTCTCCTTTATCAAGATCTTGGGGGAATTATCGACATGACCCAATAAATGATACGTGGCGTATCTTTACAGTTGATCGAATAAACCTGAGAAGATTCTGTTCCTATCCTTGAAGTTGGATTTTGTCTTATCTTATGGGGCCATTGGTTTAAACAAACCAATTGGATATGGCCCTCGTCTATAAGAACAAATTATGTCCTTATCTATGGTTTAAATAAACCAATAGGATATTGCTCTTATCAACAGAATCAAACTTTGTCCTATCTTAAGAGCAGTGGTTTTTAAACAAACTAATCTCAAAAGGACTTAAACACCCGTCTGGCCACGTCGAACCACGTTACCCCGTAAGACAATGCTTCTATACGAGCTGCACTTCTGCGAGGCTTTCAGGTCACTGTACTTCTAGGCGATAAGTAGACTATGCTTCAGGCAACGGAGCCACTGTGATTTTAGAGCGGCGAGTGGACAAGTGCTTCAGGCGACGGAGTCACTGCACTTTTTGGGCGGCAAGTGGACAAATACTTCAGGCGACGGAGTCACTGTGCTTTTAGGGGGGCGAGTGGACTTGTACTTTAGACAACAGAGTTACTCCGCTTTTAAGGCTGCGATTAGACTTATGATTCAAGCGATGGAGTCACTGCACTTTTCGGACGGCAAGTAGACTTGTGCTTCAGGCAACGTAGTTATTGTGCTTTTAGGGCGGCGAGTGGACTTATGCTTTAAGTAATGGAGTCACTATACTTTAGGGCGGCGAGTGGACTTGTGCTTCAGGCAACGAAGTCACTGCACTTTTAGGGCGGCGAGTGGACTTGTGCTTCAGGCAACGATATCACTTTTCTTTTTAGAGCAATGAGTGGGCATAGTGAACTGGCTGCGCTTATGAGTTGAAGGGAGGGCACAGTGGAAGGAATGAACTGGCTGCACTAGTGAGTCGAAGAAGCTAGTTTCTATCAAAGTTATAAGAGCAATTAATGACTGCTCTTTTGATAGATGTATCGGTCATCCTCTTCTTTAATTACCGTCGTCATTTGGGGAATTCAAGAAGTCTGTGGCATAGGATCCAGTCGAACGAATGAGATTCATTGTGCTGAATCTTAGGTTCATCCTATTAATTTGGAAGTCTTTGACCGATAGCCACGTGGCATGTGGGTTGGACCACACTTACGCTATATAAAGGGAAGCTTTTTCGAAGGATTTTGTCTTCTGTCTCTTAACATTTCCACGGTCATGCTCGATCCCGACTTAGCTTCGAACGGCCGTTAGCCTTGTACAAGTCGACTGTTGGTTGTGGATCCCTTAGTTCCAAGAAGCTATGTCCTTGTAGAAGAACTACTATTGAGTTTTGAAATGCACTTGAGCATTTGGCGTAAGGAGTTCGAACCTGAAAAACATCTTGGAGGTCTTCGAGATCCAAGCATTCGGGTTTGGATTGATTGCCAATCCGAAGAGCCACAGGTTGTGCTATGCCCTGCTTAATGGCAGTGGTAGACCCTGTGTTGTGGATTGTGTTCTTGCTCGGGCCAACATCTGCGTCGGGAAGTGGCTCGCTCCGACAGTGCTGTACGTCTGGGGGGTTGCACGTCTGTAAAGATTAACCCCTTGTAGATTTTTAGGTGCTTTACTCTTTTTATGACGAATTTGTAGTAGATCCTTTGTAGACATAATTTTAATAAAGAAGTTCTTTTCATGTAATCATGGCGAATCTGTAATAGATCCTTGTAGACATGATTTTAATAAAGAACTCTTTATGAACCATCTGTTGTATGTCCGTGTGACTTTGATTATCTGTCTGCGCTTTTGCGGTACCTGCGCTTATGAAGCCATGTGTAGTAGGGACGTCACCTGCGCTTTTGATATGTTTGCACATTTTTATACTTCTACAAGACCACCTTCAAAGTGTTTCGAACTTGAGTCAAACTCGGAATACTTTGAACAGAAGCATGACACGTGTCCTTTGTAAGAGAATATCCAGCATGCTTACTGATAGGCTGTTGTCCCATTTAGCCTTCGGCATTAAATGTCTTGAGCCGTCGCTTCATTAAAAGTTGATCACAACTCCTCGTTTCTAGGGAACGGTCATCATGATCTTTACTCTTAATTCCCACGTCGTCCGAAGAGTTTCCTTATTTACGAAGCTTTTTGTCTTCTTTCGCTGATATAGCCGTACCCTATAAGTAGGGTCTGTTAGGAGAAAGGAAAGCTTTCTGTCTTTCTTTTCTTCTAACAGAAGCTTTTCATCAGAGTCTTCTTCCTAATTCAAACCCTTACTTTTTCCGCCATGGCCCCTAAGAAATCAAGAACCCCAAAAGCTCCTGCGGCAAGCTCCTAGAAGGCTAAAGGAAAGCAGCCTGCATCAGAGGCCGTTGATATTGAGGACTCACTGAATGTGGGAGCTATAGTTCACAGCGACATGCGGTCGTATGTCACCGGTAATAAACTTTGGTCCTCTATTTTGCTGATGCGCATGAGCGGCTACTCCTCGGAGTATCGTCTCGTAGATGTGCTGAAGCTTTCCTTGTCGATGTACATGGACACTTGCTCTTTTAGAGGAGTGTCCGTATATGCACTGAAGCTCCGTTCAACCGATGCACATGGTTATTTTACTTTCTTAAAGTAACGACTGCAGGATTTGCTGAAGTTCTTGCTGATGCGTAGGATTACCATGTAGTGCCTACACGGATGCTCCCTCGTTTAAATACAGCTCTGCTAAGTGGTATCTGTGCGGAAGCTATCTTGCTGAAGCATAGTGCTACCTGGTAGTACCTGTGCGGTGTGCGGGAGTTCTCCAAGAGGATAATAGAGTGCCGCGGGGGAAACGATAAGTTTTCTTGGGTTGGACTCCCTTACCACAACTTGATGGGTTGGTTGGCTTTGCACCGCCCTGGTTTATAAGTCCCTAGCACACTTGAGGGTTACGAGGAAGGGGATGCGACACTGCGTAACTATCATAATGCAAAATGGCTCTATCAGAAGGTCCCCGTCTGTAGGTGGATGTTGGGCCCTTTGGAAGGATATGCTTTCAACAAGGTTTCGCCTACATACAAGAGTTTTCTTGCGGATGATGAGTTAGTAGATAGTGATATAACCTTCGGCGCCTTCTACTGGTTGCAGTCCATTCGTCCTTCCCATTTTGTGTATCGAAACTAGAATTAGGTGTACTTGGAGCCTTATTTGCCAAGCCGATTTGCCCGTCAGTTTGGCTATAGTCAGACCATGATGGGCAACCCAAGCTTCTGTCTCGGCTATGAAGGGAGTCTACTGGATAGCGCCAGGGCATGGTGTTATTATAATGCTGGTAGTACTGGAGCAAAATTTATGATCCCCTTTATGCATGAGGAGACTCGTGTCTTGTATTCCGCTGTGAAGTTCTACTGCATTGTGAATAACTTCACATCGGAGTACGATCGAGAGCGAAGTTTGCTCGAGGAGACAAAGTTTGAGAATCCTCAATTGGCTTCAAAGCATCTTCCGGAGCCTGCATCATCGGAGAGCAGATTCGCCGATGGCTCCAGCTCATCGAGGGAGGGGAGAGATGAGAAAGTCATCATGTTAAGAGAACAAGAATAGATGTTACATTGCAGGATAGACCCTCCCAACAACCTTCATTGGAACTGAGTGCCCTATCCGTTGGATCTTCTTTATGGGCAAGCCTTAGTGTTTTCTTTTCGGGGTTTCATTTCGTACTTTTTGTTTATCGCTGTTTTGCTTGTGTAGGCGGGCCTACATGGCTGAAAGACTCAGGGATCTTCCTGAAGAACCTGCCCAGAGGTGTCCCGAGTCATAAGGACCGAGGGGGAGACTACAGCTGATAAAACTACCAACCCGGAAGGTATCCCTTCTCCTGCTCTCTTCGAGTTTGAGACTCGAGGCTCTTCGGAGTCATTAGCTTCGCTCCAGCAAGAAAGTTTCATGGGGCCGAATAAGGACAAGCCCGTGGAGGTCGCCGAGGTCGACGTGGTAGAAGCCGAGGGCGGTATTCCAGAGTCTGTACCCGTGATGGGCCAGGTGGACATAGATGCTGATGATATTATCTAGAACCTTTCGACCGTGCCTCCTCTCTATATCGGAAGAAGGGTTGAGGATAATCCCGACGCACCGGGAGACAAGGAAGACCGTCCGGCCGAGGAGCTGCCTTCGACGAATTTTGGGGACTTGTCTTATTGGTTGGTTGAAGATCCCCTGGAAGGGTTGACGACGAAGGCTGTCGAAGCATTGGCCGGCCAAACTGTTGAAGGGTCGGCAAGAATGATTGTTGAACAATTGGTTGACGAGGTCATTCTGAAAGTCTCCGAGGAGGCGATTGAGGAGTTGGATGATATGGTCCTCGAAGAGGACCGAGGAGGCCAATGTAGAACAAGTCGACGCGACTGCTAACGAGCCGATAACAAAGGTTCCAACTGAGGGGGCCATTGAGACGATGGTCTGTAGTACTGTTGATGAGCCTGCCGACGTAACTACCAGGAGTCCGGCCAAGGGGACTGTAGAAGAATTGGCCAAAAAAGATTGCTGACAAGCCGGTTGCTGAAGCGCCAGTTGAGAAGACCACTGAGGAGTTGGTCACGCCGACCATTGAGAAAACGGTCATTGAGGTTGCTCATACTTTGGTTTATATGGCTGTAGTTACGAAGGTGGTTGAAGCACCAACGAGGGAGACTGTTGAAGAACCAGCTGTACCTCAGACGGTGTGGTTGTACCGCCGATGGCTTTTGTTATAGTCACGACATCACCTGTTCCGACTGCCATGCCTAAACGCAAGTTGGTTGCCGTTGCCGTCCTGGAACCTTCTATTGCAGCATCTCCAGTGACACCAATGAGTTTGGCTGACAGTACATACTATATCAATCTAATTCTGGGCACCATTCGTCAAGCTTTGATGTGCAGCATAGAGGGTGTCTTGTGGGGCAGCCAAGCTTAGACGGGTTTGGTCTATAGTAGGGGCCCAATTAGTGGCCTTGCGGGACAATCTAGAATGTGAGGCGAAGGCGGATACGAAAGATGATGTACTGACAGATTTGGAAGGTGCCGCCTCCGAGTTTCAAAATCTTCAGCACGGTCTTTCGGCCTTGGATGCTACGGAGCTAGAGAAAATGGCCTCTGAAGCATCCCTGCATGAGCAGAAATGTCGGGCCTTGACTGACAGACTTGCAGAGATCGAGGTCAAAATTGAAGAAGTGATCGACGCCGAAGAGGCTCAGGTCTGCCGTCGTACGTCCTCGGAGGAGAAGTATAAGACCCTCTGGGAGCAAATCCGGAGGCTGGAGAGACTTTGGCCCTTTCGGAGAGCATTCTGGTGAAGTCGAGGGACGAGGAGGAGGCCCTTCGTTAGCTCTCCGAGATCTTAGCCCAAGAGATGCGCCAGGCAAAACTGGCTCTTACGTACCAAAACCTATCTCCGGTTAAAGATGAGGCTGCTCGACGTCAGGATGCCAAACGTCAAGCCCAAGCACTGGTTGGCCTCTAGATTGCTCTTTTGAGGGGTCGAATAGAAGAACTTTTGCATCGATCTTCGTAGTTTTGACCTCCTTTTTGTCTTTCTATCTCTCGCTTTTTAAGAGACTCTTTTTGGTAGCCAAAGAAAGAAAACCTTTCCATTCTATAAATGAAAATTTGGTTTCGCTTCTCTTTTTGCTGTAAGCTTTTCTTGTACAAGAGTGAGAATTTCCCCAAAGGTAGTATGACGTGATGGGATGGAGATAACTCCGTTGGGGATAGGGTATTTTACTCAAAGGTAATATGGACATGGTAAACATGGAATTTTTGGTGGTAGGACCTTCCTTACTCAGAGGTAATATGGACATGGCAATGATAGACTCTACGAGTGTATAGAATGATTCAGAGGTAGTATGGACGTGAAAAGTTCTATAGATAATTCTGACAATCATGGGGTATTGTCATGGAAGAGATGTCTACTCAGTGGTGTTAAGGACATGGTAGACACAATCTTTGCTAAAGTAGAATAACAATTCAGAGGTAGTATGGACGTGAAAGATTTTCTACTGGAGGAGCTATGCAAGAGGTGAACTCAGTAATAGAATTCAAGGACACCCGTGAGGGATGTGGAAACCTATGCTGATTTGAACCTCAGACATAATAGTATTTCAGGAACATGCCATTGGTAGGCATCATTAGCAAGTCGTCGCTAGGTTTGGCCAGTCGGTAGGCCCCATTGGAGTAGACCGTCTCTATGACAAATGGTCCTTCAACTTGGGTTTAAACTTCCCAGCTGTCTTGTGAGTCATCACCATCGGTCTTCGAACTGATAAGACGAGGTCAACCACTTGGAATGTCCTTTCCTGAACCTTTTTGTTGAAGTCCTCGGTAATCCGAGCTTGGTAAAGCTTGATTCGTTGTTGAGCCAACAGACATTTTTCATCCAACGCCCCAGTCCCAAAATATATTGGACAAAGTACGTGAACATGTCAGCTGCACATATACGAAGAATACCCTAATATATAGAATCCTCGTATACGTACATAAGCTGTATAATAAATCATCACAGGTAAGAATAATATAATCTAGGGCCCGTTTGGTTTGCAGGATTGGACAACGTAATGTAATTGGCATTACGTTGTCAATCTAACTCGATTGTTTGGTTGGACAAAAAATTAGATGTAATGTAATCGCGATTACAAGTTTGATTACATTACATCAGTTTCTTCTAAACTCAATTACATTATAAAACCTATGTAATCGTAATTACATTACAACTTAAGCGGAAGATTGATATGCTATAATTTGGACGTTTTGTTCATTTTTTTGTTATTTTTTGTCGTTTTTGTTTATTTTTTTGTCGTTTTTTTTTGCCTTTTTGTTCGTTTTTTGTCGTTTTTTGCCCTTTTTTGTTTTTTGCCATTTTTGTTCGTTTTTGTTTGTTTTTTGTCGTTTTTGTCCTTTTTTGTCGTTTTTGTTCATTTTTTGCCGTTTTTGTTAGTTTTTGGTCGTTTTTGTTTGTTTTTTAATCATTTTTTTGCCCTTTTTGGTCTTTTTTTTCGTTTTTTGGCCATTTTTGTTCGTTTTTGTTTGTTTTTTGTCGTTTTTGTTCCTTTTTTGCCCTTTTGTTAGTTTTTGTCGTTTTGTTCGTTTTTTAATCGTTTTTGTTCATTTGTTGCCTTTTTTGTTTGTTTGTTCCTTTTTTGCCATTTATTTTGTTTTTTGTCTTTTTGTCCTTTTTTGTTCTTTTTCGTCGCTTTTTCGTTTTGGGTTTTTGTCGTTTTGTTTTGTTTTTTATCGTTTTGTTCATTTTTTTGCCTTTTTGTTCGGTTTTTGTCCCATTTGTTCGTTTTTTGCCGTTTTTATCGTTTTGGCCGTTTTTTTTTCGATTTTTGGTCGTTTTTGTACATCTTGGCCGTTTTTGGCCATTTTTGTCGCTTTTGCACATTTTCTGATATTATTTTCGATTTTGTACATTTTTTGTCGATTTGCACGTTTTTCATTATTTTGGCTTTATTTGTACATCTTTTGCCTTTTTCACGCTTCTTTTATCAATTTTTGTCAATTTGTACGTTTTTATCGTTTTAGTCGATTTTGTACGTTTTGGAACATTTTCACCTTTTCATTTTTTGCCCTTTTGTGGCTGTTTGCACGTTGTTTAAATCTTTTTTGGTCGATTTTGTACTATTTTTGTCGTTTTATCTTTTGGTCGATTTTGCACATGTTTGCACATTTTTATCGTTTTGGTCATTTTTGCATGTTTTTATCGTTTTTCGTTGGTTTTTGCATATTTTGTTCGTTTTTTGTCGATTTTGTACATTTTTTCATTTTTGACAGTTTTTGCGCATTTTTGTTTTTGTCACTTTTGCACGTTTTTATCGTTTTTGGTCGATTTAACACATTTTTTGTCGTTTCTGCACGTTATTTATCGATTTTTGTCGATTTTGTACGCTTTTACCACTTTCACATTTTCTCGTTTTTTGTCGCTTTTGTTGTTTTTGCCCGATTTTATCGTTTTTGGTCCATTTTGCACGTTTTTGGTCAATTTTGTACCTTTTTTTGTTGTTTTTTTGTCTTTTTCCACTTTTTTCGTTTATGCTCCATTTTTTTGTTTGTTGTTTTGTCTTTTTGTTCCTTTTTGTCGTTTTTGGTTTTTTGCAAATCTTTAATCTTTTTTGTCTTTTTTTTGTTCGTTTTAATTCCCTCTTGTTTTGTCTTTTTGTTTTTCATTTTTTGTCATTTATGTTCCTTTTTTATTTTGGATCATTTTTGTTTGTTTGTTTTTCTTTTTTTATTTTTTGTCATTTTTAATCTTTTTTTGTCGTTTTTGGTCCCTTTTGTTCGGTTTTTGTCATTTTTGATCCCCTTGATACTTTTTTCGTTTTGGTCATTTTTGTCATTTGTTGTCCTTTTTTTCGTTTTTGGTCATTTTTTGTCTTTTTCATTTTTTTTGTTGTTTTTTGTCAATTTTTTGTTTTTGGTCATTTTCTTATCAATATGGTCACTTTTGATGGTTTTCACCTTTTTTTGTATTTTTATTATTGTGTCGTTTTTCTATTTTATCGTTTTTTCGTTTTTGGTTTTTTTTCCCGTTTTGTTCGTTTGTCAATTTTGGTATTTTTATTTTTGTCGTTTTTTTTTTTTTGGTCTTTTTTTAGCAGAAAACAAACCATTTTCCCTTTTTTATTATTTATTATTTATTTTTTTTTTTCTCTTTTTAAATTTTTTAAAATTTTTGTTGATCAACTTTTTAATTTATGTTGTATTTTAAAAAATATTAAATTAAAAATTCAATTACATTACATGGTAAACCGAACACGTGAATGCAATTAACATTACATTACATGGTTTGATTACATGTTTCAACCAAACATAGTAATGTAATTGTAATTCCATTACATTACAAACTCAATTACATTAAAACCCAATTCCATTACGATTACGATTACATTACAATGAACCAAACGTACCCATAATCTCATCACAGCTCAACCAGAAGATAATAAAGTCTAGATAATAAATGAGTGTATCGAAAGATAGCCGGGTGAATATACTCACTCCAAACAGCTATTAAAATAGTCTCACAAGATCGGAGCCAACCTCCGCAAAATATAAAGAAGAGAGATCTAAAAATATCCACTAATGTCTCAATAAGTAATAGACTAGAAAATCGGTAGGAACTATCTCGTCATCAATGTATGAAGGATCCAAAGCCGCTCCGTACTCCTGCGGAAAGTCGTCTAATCCTAGAGAGATAACCAGGTCCTCAGAGGGACGTAACAAGATACAAGAAAACACCATGCCAAGTAAAATGTGATATATAATAATAAAAAGAAAAGGGGATGCATGCAATAGGGTTCCTGACCAGTCTACTGTGAATATGCAGTTTGCGAAACAATCTTTCGATGCATAAGCCCTGGCTGAATATAGGATCCGGTATAGTCCCTCCTAGGCACCATTGACCAAGCGCATAACGTTCAAAAACGTCAGTGGCCAACCTGAGAGGATTATCATACCCATATCTCCAGCGGAGCTTCGGGTTATAGGGAAAGTGTAATCGAAGCCCATACGTCAGGTATCGTTCTCCCCAACCAATGCCTAGTATCATCTCCATGATATGAACCCCCAGTAATCGCCAAGTCTTCTAGCATGCAATTTTATTGGCAGTTACTCCTATCCGTCGCACTCTCCATACGTATCGGTGGCCAGCCGACTACGCGGGTACGTGTCCTACATATGACTCACAATACGTAGTAAAGCAAGTGTCGAGGCCGTATGAGATATACCAATACCTCATCAACAATGGGTGGTCACTAGACTAAGTAAATGCATGAGAAATAAATAAAAGCAAAAAAATGACCGATAGAGTCGCCTGCGCCCAAGTGTGACTTGGACGCACAGTTTTATAATATCAACAAATAAGAAATGCTAAAAATGACAACTAAAAATAAGAATATACTAATCACAGAGTAAGGTGGCAAGGTATCTTTCCTTGTGGTGCGAAGGTGGCAAGTCTAAGAATCACAATGTCCAATAGAAATGTCACAATCTCCAAACAACTCCGGATGCTGAAACAAACATCAGAACGTACTCGAAATAAGTTCTATACCTAAGAATCGCCTCTCTAAAAGTTAATTCTGGAACATGGGCAAAATCATAATTTGGGTAAAATAATGTCCGTCGTGGACTATTTTGC
>JANAVB010030755.1:167500-172161 GCA_029216955.1 Iris pallida | reverse complement strand
AATGAGTAGACAAAAGAAAATAATTAGACATTTAGGAGATGTGGTTCCTAGAAGAAACTGGAGACCGAGACTAATCGCCTCGATTGAGAGTTGATTTAAGTAAATTATTAGAATCATTCTCGAGTGCTCAAGAATAATTGGGGGCATGATAACAATTCTAGGGTTAAGGAACGAGGAGTAGTTAAAGGCGAGGATACAACCACATGAGTCGTCGGTGGGCTATCTACATTGTGTATAATTAACCGATTGTGAACCAAGGATGATACCTTGAGTCTATCTAGCAAGTATAGTGCCTTGTCTTTCCAAAATAATTGAAAGACAAGAACAACAAAGGTTTCAAAGACGGTGTTATATATTGAGTACGAATTGTGGGGTTCATAGGCGGCAAAAATAATTCAAAGAGAATTGCCAAGGCGGTCGCGGATGAGACTCTAAAGCAAGTTTACTATGTCTCCATCCGCATAGAATAAGTTATGATAAGCGAACCAAGTGCAATAGGTTGATCAGACCATCATGCACCGGCTCTGATTAGACAATATGTTAGTGGGTACACCCAATAAAATTCATGATCAAGCTTGATAACGAAATAAGCTTGCAAATTGAAGCTACATTAGCAGCATGAGATGGCCAAAATATGAGCAAGGGAGGTACTGATGAAGAAATTTTTAAATAGCCCAAGATCTTTTAAAATCTAATTTTCGTCCGAAGTTTGGGCCTGTGCAGTTGGCTTGGTTGACTAGCTAAGTTAGGGGCCTCTGAAATTAGTCGAAGTGAACTTACCAATGTGGTTCACAAGGAAAAAGATTTGTTAGGTGTGAGGTATTCTACCCAACTTACAAGAGTTAACTAATAGTACCATGGGACAATGAATCAAGCAATCGAGATAAGCACAAATTTAAGCATTTAAGGAATTAAGTAGAACAAAATCATATATCGGTCGAAAGAATTGAGTCGAGGTTGAATCCCTATCCGTGGTCGAAAATATATAGATATCATGGTAAAGATTTTAGTTTGGCCATTTTGACCATAAGGTCATATAAAAAAATAGAGTACAAGGAGGTGGGTTTGGTGGGACATGATATGTCTACAGGAAGGTGGGCTCGTCTAGGTCTTACATATGAAATTCGTTAGAAGGAAAAGTCTAGTATTGTACTCCAATTATCTAAGTCACGGTAAGAGACGCCAAAAGATCAAAAAAAGAAAATGGGAGTTCACGAGGTGATAATTAATGCACAATAATAAAGGAGATCAAGTTAAAGCATGAAATAAAATTAATTAGAGAATCCAATAAATCATTTAGGGACATAGTTCTAGAGAGAAGATAGTCTCCTAGATGAATACAGTTAAGGAACCGCTAACTCATTATTCAAATTGCAAAATGGGTTAGAAGGTCGCAATTAAAAGTTCTAGAATTGAAGGAAGGTCGAGTAAGCCGAGGTGAAATGCAGTCACATAGCTGAGTAGATGACTAGCAACACTTGTATATACTACTACTCATGGTCATAAGTGACATGGCAATTAGTGCGGAATGCTCAGTAGGGTTATCTAAAAGAAGAGACTTGAAGTTCTACGTATTCTAAGTCATACAGTCGTCTTATAGTCTTCTTGTCCAAGTCCTTGGTTGGCTATATTGTTAGGGTCCTCTAAATTCTAGAATCTAAGTAAACTTGCTAATATAGGTCACAAGGACAAATGGATTGCTAGTTCATAAGGTATTCTACCAAACTTAAAGAATTAAACTAATGGGTTTTGGGATAACTAACTAGTAGGGTCTAACAAGCACGAAGGAAAGATAAGAATATGGATGGAAAGAAGCAAGCAATATGCAATTGACGAGTCAAACGTAGAAAAATTCAAGGAAGGAGGTCAAGTATGTGGATGAGATCCTAGTCTTCTAATCCTATACGCAGGCTTGCTTGGTACGGTAAAGTAACCAAATAATTTATCTTGACCTGCATGGGCCACCAAAAACATGTAACGCCCCAGTCCCAAATACGTAAGACTAGGAACGTAGACATGCCAGCTGTATTCATACGAAGTATACTCCAATATATGGAAGCCTCGTATAATTACATAAGCTGTAAAATGCAGTAAAACCATAACTAATCTCATCCACACAGAATAAATGAATAAAAGATCATATAATGAGAATAAATTTGTCTTGATACAATATGTTGGGCGGAGACAAATCCACTACCAACAAAAGGAAAAGTACATAGAAAATAAAATGAGTGGCGAGCGAAGCGAAGACGATCCAAATGCAATCATCCTCGAAAAATAGCGAAGATCACGGCTAGAGCTAAAGCACCTGCGAAAGACAATAGCACACACCTGGCAAGACAACCAGGTCCTCAGAGGGACGTAAAAAGACACATATCATGCCATATAAACTGAATAAATATTGCTCAAATAAATAAGTCAATCAAATTTATAACATAGTCCAATACGCACCTACTGAACGAGCGTACCATCCCTCCAACCAACAAGGACAGGAGATGGTAAACTAATTCACGGTGACGTATCTTTCCATGCTAATAATCCAATATGGTATCCGGACCCCAACAAGGTTCAATACCTTCTCATCGAAGTAGTAAGTCACACCTACAACCAAACAAGGACAAGATGTGACGAACTAATCCGCGACAATTTATTGTTCCAAGCCACGGTCTGATACAAGTACCCAAACCAAAAGTACTCGTACCTAACGGATAAGGTAGCCTACCGTTCTAAGTGAAATGTTGTTAAGAACAATCCTTCCTACGCATGAGCCCTGGCTGAATAGGATCGGCGTAGTCCCCCTTTGGGCACCAGAGGCCCCATCAGGAAGAGCATGACGTTCCGCAGAATCGTCAGTGGCCATCAGTAATCTTGGGTCATCAACCCCGTATCTCCAGCGGAGAGTCCGGGTCACAAGGGAAGTGCATCGAAGCCCATACGCTAAGGAATTGTCCTCCCCGCCCAATGCTTACTGTGTTGCATCCACAATACAAACCTCTATAACCGCTAAGTAAAACTAGCATGCAACCTCTATTAGCGGTTATTCCTATCGCACGGCTTGTACGTATGGTGGCCAGCCAATCATGCACTTCCGTGTTCTACATGCGACACACAACCTCTTGTTATAACGTGTCAAGGTCAATGAATGCAACACACAAGGTGGTCCCTTAAATCTAGGTTTAATGTGAGAAAATAATACATAGCAGGAAAAAAAATGAACAGTAAGTTCTAACAGTTATGCCATGTATCACAGTTTATTTTGCATAAAGAAATAATGAACATGCATGAAATATGAGCTAAAATAATTAAACAGCAAATGGCAAGGTGTCTTGCCTGAGGTTATGTGCAAAGGAGAATAATCCAGTAGCTCGAACCAGCAAAATAAACAAAGCAAGAAAAGCCAAATCCCGCAGATGACTCCGGATGCTGCAACAAACATCACGAACGAGTTTAGAATATAAGATATACCTAGGAAACGCCTGTCCAAAAGTCAAATTCTGGAACAGGGGCAAATCGTAATTTCGGATCAAAACGATATCCGCCTTTGGACACGCTTTACACCGAAATGTGTGCCAGAACCTACGGTCTCTAAAGTCATCAAACTACATGTCTACAGATTTGTTTTGATGAGACGAACCCAACGGTATGTCCAATTTTGGATTCCGGTGGGCCGTGCACAAAATTGCCCGTTGAGTGGGATTGTGGGCCCGCCAAAATAGCATTCCGACCAACGGCCTCAGAATCGGACTAAACTTGGCATACAGGACCAAAAATATTTTGAGTCCAATGGCGCAAGTTTCATCGCGATATGATGAGTGTGCACAAAGTTGTGACTTAATTTGGAAAGAGTCGATACGGGGTATCTCGACGGATACGCATTGATTTCGTCGCGCACATGCAATAAATCGAGTTCCGTCAGTTCCCACACGTCGAAAACATCCATACGCCTTTCGATGCATATAGTGCGCGACCACGTCGCCCGGTTTGTCGGCACAGACGCCGTATCGGAGTGTTTTCTCTACTTTTTGAAAATAGAAGTTACAGTTTTTCGGAAAACTTTAACAACGTGTAACTTTCTACATACTAGATGAAAAGTGAATCCAAAAGGTGCGTTACAATCTGGTTAGGTTTTCTTTGACTGCCTTTAATTAGTTTTTACGAAAGTTTAATGGACAGCGAGAAAAGTGGCCGACAAGTTGGTGTTTCAAAACAGTTTTTAATATTCAGAAAAGTGGGTTTTTCTCCAACTTCGTCTCGATCTTTCGAACAAGTTGGATGGCCATGTCAAAATTCACCTGGGGGATCTTGAAGAGGGTCAAGTCTACTTTCCAGAACATTTTACGGATCGAAAATCGGAGTTACGAGCAAAACGTTACGTCGTAGGGAAGTAGGGTACCTTGAGTGGAAAAAAACTGCTCCGTGGGTGACGCGGGACTGACTTTTGATGCTCCGTTCATCGTGCACATAACTCCGTTGCTGGTGAAACAAACTCGTAGGCGAAGGGGGTATGATCGGCTGCAACTTTCATTTTGGAAGTCTAGGATTTTGATGTCTATGGAGGAAGTTATATTTATAACAACTTCTAACTAAAACCTAATACTAATAGGTTTAGTACTAAGATAAAGTCCTACGGGTTGTGGGTTTCTCTCTAGCTTGCTGCTGCA
>JANAVB010030755.1:42500-165000 GCA_029216955.1 Iris pallida | reverse complement strand
AATCCAAGAGTTTTACTGAATGTTTTCTCTTCGCTGCTTGGTTTTGATGAATGCGTTTTTGTGTTGGTTTTCGATGATTGGTTTTCATTGTTCGCTTTCATCGTATTTCACATTCATTTCGAATCTTGAGAGAAAGAGACGAAGTATGCTAATCTACTGTTGGTGCCATTGTAGGCCGCGTGAATTGTTCGTGAACGGCGCATGAAGTCCCTCATTCTCTCTACTAAGATTCATCTCGGTGAGTTGCTTCAACCGAACAAACATTGATCTGTACGCCTAAGAAAAAAATGATCTCTAGTCTACTCTGTTGCCTTATCCCAATGATCAACGATACCACATCCACAAAAGATAATAGAAGATAATTGAATTGAATCAAATGCAAGAATATGTATTGCTACTCTGTCTGCTCGATAAGAATCATCTGCTTGTCACTAGTATGCTTGAAAATGTAGACATGTACAGACGAACTTGTACGTGTTGAGAAGAACCTGAAGGCACGAATCAAACGTGTCGTATATCTGTGCATAAGTCCAAGTGTCTCATCTGATAGAACGGCTAGAGTATGCATTTAGTCTCGGACAACTTGTATACAAGGAATTATTTGTCTCTCGGGTGGTATCTGGGGGCACCTGGAACCGCTCGGCCTAGGAAAGATTATGAGCACACTGGGTGCAAGGACCCATGTTAAAAGTGTAGCCGATATCTGTGTCCTTAGCGACGAGCTGAACCAAAGAGTCACAACGGCTAATCATGGGGAAAACCCATGGACCAAATGTAGAATAGTCCACCTGCATGACCCGAATGACAACTTCAATATCTGCAAGAATGAATCATGAATTACTTATTATGCAAATTATGCTAATGTGGTTTTGTGCAGGGATGACTGCCGGCGAGGGTAAGTTGCTTATGTTATATTCTACTGTCATGTTCTTATGAATTGTTAAAAAGAACCTAGACAAGTAGAAAGATCACTAGTAAATGTTAGCTCAACATATTGATTTAGTGCAGAGATTTGCGAGTTCGGCCAAAAGACGCTCGCCAGTACATGATGTGTGCTGACCCACGTTGTGGGCATCCTTTTCAGAAAGCAAAAGGAGACAGGGGGATATCAAGTGAGGCACCGAAGCTCGTCTAGCCCAGTAGAGCTCGTGGATCGCCTCGAAGTTTACTTTTCATTCCAGTCCAGTTTCAAGTTTCTTTTCCTTCTGAAGGTGTCTTTTAAATTCCAGCTTGTAATAAAGGGATATCATGTATGGGCATTGTGGCTAATTTCAAAAGAGTGTTTCAAAGAAAACATATAGCCAAATTATAAGGCAAATCTGAGCTCGCAAAGCTTTGTACTTGTATTTCAAATCAAGCTATCAATAAAATGAGTATTTCTGTTTCAAATCTCTGTGTCCAAATATTTGGTTTTCTGCAATAAATGGGTGCGTGCGTGTGTTTTTGCTTGACTAGTTGTTTTTGTGCAGGTACATGGCCTTGTGCAAGCGTAACTTAGGCTTGCACGGCATCACGCCTTAGCGAGGACGATCGATCCCGCAGGGATCAAGGCAAGACGGACGACCCTAGCGGGATCGGGGCATGACAAAGTGGTATCAGAGCACGGTTTTACGTCCTTGGCCTCTTGCAAATATCAATTTTGAAAAAGTATATAAAGTACTTTGACGGCTTTCAAAAGTATCCCGATTTTTGAGTTATAAAAACCAATGCCCCATACAATAAGTCCATAATATTTTATGAGACTGACAGAAGTTATACTATTTTGTAGAGAAATGGCTCCTCCTCGTCCATCTGGCTCGACCGATCCGGTTGAACGGATCATGAGAATGTTGGAGCTGCAGAGGCAGGATAATGAGAAAACAACCAAATACGTCAGGCCCGAGCGGCTGCCCAACAAAAACAGTTGGATGCCCTGACCCAGCTTGTCACGGCGCTTGCGGCAAATCAAGATACCACCGCAGCGACAAGACCAACGGAAACGCCTGAAATCGAGCCCATAGAGGGTGATGAGCCCCAGCCAGCGCAAAGGCACACTGTCTTTAGGCCAAAGGACTTCTTAGACGCGAAACCTCCAGAATTTGAAGGCAGGGCATCACCCGATAAGGTGATGGACTGGATTGATAAAGTGGAGAGTCTGTTCGCGTTCATAGGAGTTCCCAGCGGCAAGAAGGTAGTTTGTGCCGTTATGCTTCTACGGCTGCGGGCAAAGGATTGGTGGAAGACAAAGAAGCTGGCGCTGCTCGCAACGGCTAGGAATGGGAAAATCTTATGGGTCTCCTTCAAAAAGGCATTTCTGGATCAATATCTGCCTCCAGCCATGAGCAAAAGATGGAGGATGACTTCATCACACTGAAACAGGGAGATATGTCAGTGGAGGACTATGAGTCTGAATTTGCTAAGTTGGCAAATTTTGTCGCTGCTTTGCTCTCCACGGAACAGACTCGCATAAATCGATTCGTTGATGGTCTGAATTACGACATCTAGTTAAGTGTACTGAATCGAGAATGCGGGTCCTATTCTCAAGCCTTTGAGGCGGCACTACAGGTGGAACAGTTCTAGCAGAAGAAAGCGTCCAACAAAGTGCAGAACAGTCGGAATCAGCCCGCCAAGAGAAATCATGACGGAGAGAAAAAGACCGATGGGGAACCACGAAATGAAATAATCTGTACCCACTACGGTCGACGAGGGCATACGAATGAAGAATGTCGCTTTACGAAAGGTTTGGTATGCAGTCACTGTGGGAAGCATGGACACACCAAGGAGGACTGTCGTTCCGCAAACCACGCTTGTTTTCGTTGTGGCCAACAGGGTCACGCCATCAGAAATTGTCCGAAAAGAAATCGGAATAGAGATGATAATGAAGAGCGTGGGCAGCTGCCAGGCCCACCGCCCCTTCGAGACCATCCGCAGAACCAGCCGCAGCGGACTAATGCGCGCGTCTACAATCTCTCCACGTTGCTTGACCCAGAATGCAACACTAGTGGAGGTGGGTTTTGTTTCTTAAGTTTTGAGGACAAAACTTTTTCTCGGTGGGTTATTATGTAGTGCCCCGCTCCTTGCGGTCCACTATGTAATACCTACGGCTTGTTGACTCAGTCATGAACTGAGTCTTTGGTGAAACCTTTGCCGGTATCGATTGATCACGGATGAAATGTAATGAACCTTTCCAATTGATGGATTGGCTTCTATTGAAATGAATCCAAGAGTTTTACTGAATGTTTTCTCTTCGCTGATTGGTTTTGATGAATGCGTTTTCGTGTTGGTTTTCGATGATTGGTTTTCATTGTTCGCTTTCATCGTATTTCGCATTTATTTCGAATCTTGAGAGAAAGAGACGAAGTATGCTAATCTACTGTTGGTGCCATTGTAGGCCGCGTGAATTGTTCGTGAACGACGCGTGAAGTCCCTCCTTCTCTCTACTAAGATTCATTTCGGTGAGTTGCTTCAACCGAACAAACATTGATCTGTACGCCTAAGAAAAAATGATCTCTAGTCTACTCTGTTGCCTTATCCCAATGATCAACGATACAACATCCACAAAAGATAATAGAAGATAATTGAATTGAATTAAATGCAAGAATATGTATTGGTACTCTGTCTGCTCGATAAGAATGATCATCTGCTTGTCACTAGTATGCTTGAAAATGTAGACATGTACAGACGAACTTGTACGTGTTGAGAAGAACCTGAAGGCACGAATCAAACGTGTCGTATATCTGTGCATAAGTCCAAGTGTGTCTCATCTGATAGAACAGCTAGAGCATGCATTTGGTCTCGGACAACTTGTATATAAGGAATTATTTGTCTCTCGGGTGGTATCTGGGGGCACCTGGAACCTCCCGGCCTAGGAGAGATTATGAGCACACTGGGTGCAAGGACCCATGTTAAAAGTGTAGCCGATATCTGTGTCCTTAGCGACGAGCTGAACCAAAGAGTCATAGCGGCTAATCATGGGGAAATCCCATGGACCAACATGTAGAATAGTCCACCTGCATGACCCGAATGACAACTTCAATATCTGTAAGAATGAATCAAGAATTACTCATTATGTAAATTGTGCTAACGTGGTTTTGTGCAGGGATGACTGCCGGCGAGGGTAAGTTGCTTATGTTATATTCTACTGTCATGTTCTTATGAATTGTTAAAAAGAACCTAGACAAGTAGAAAGATCACTAGTAAATGTTAGCTCAACATATTGATTTAGTGCAGAGATTTGCGAGTTCGGCCAAAAGCCGCTCGCCAGTACATGATGTGTGCTGACCCACGTTGTGGGCATCCTTTTCAGAAAGCAAAAGGAGACAGGGGGATATCAAGTGAGGCACCGAAGCTCGTCTAGCCCAGTAGAGCTCGTGGATCGCCTCGAAGTTTACTTTTCATTCCAGTCCAGTTTCAAGTTTCTTTTCCTTCTGAAGGTGTCTTTTAAATTCCAGCTTGTAATAAAGGGATATCATGTATGAGCATTGTGGCTAATTTCAAAAGAGTGTTTGAAAGAAAATCATGTAGCAAAATTATAAGGCAAATCTGAGTTCGCAAAGCTTTGTACTTGTATTTCAAATCAAGCTATCAATAAAATGAGTATTTCTGTTTCAAATCTCTGTGTCCAAATATTTGGTTTTCTACAATAAATGGGTGCGTGCGTGTGTTTTTGCTTGACTAGTTGTTTTTGTGCAGGTACATGGCCTTGTACAGGCGCAACTTAGGCTTGCACGGCATCACGCCTTAGCGAGGACGATCGATCCCGCAGGGATCCAGGCAAGACGGACGACCCTAGCGGGATCGAGGCATGACATACTGGTCCCTCAACCAATCTATCCCTAGGACCACATCATAATCGGCCATTGGAAATTCTATCAACCTAGCGAAAAATTCTCTACCGCTAACTACGATTCTACACGAGGAAAACACTCTATCTACCGCTAACTATGATTCGACACGAGGAAAACACTCTATCTACTCCCACAAGACCATTACCAGTAAGTATATTGAGCCTTACTAATAATGACTCGGGCTTCAGTCCTATCTGTGTCGCGAATCGTGCAGACATAAATGAATGCGATGCACCCGAATCAAATAATACTGATGCAGGAAAAGAGTTGACGAGAATGGTACCTGCCACCACCTCACCTGAGGCCAACTCCTCCTTTACGGTCAAAGCCATCACTTGACCGTACCCTCTGGGTGCTGGTCCCCTCTGCTGGAAATCTCTTTGGCGGTTCTGATTCTAAGCCTGGGCCTGGACATACTGATGCGGTCTCTGTTGATGAAATGCTTGAGCCTGAGACAGCAATGGCCTCGGAGGCTGGTACTGCTGCTGCTGGTCCCCTCACCGAGTGACTAGCCTGGGTCAATGAGGATGAACCAGCTCTCTGTGGACAGGATCCTACCATGTGATCCTATGCTGCACAACCAAACACAATCCTTGTGCTCGGCGACATTCTGACACTACATGCCCTGGCTTCCCATAATGAGTGCAGCCCATTGTAGAAGACTGCCTCCGCTTCTGCTGCTGAGGATACGTCGGAGTCGAATGCTGAACCGACGTAACTGACGCTGCCTCCTCGGAGCTCCAATGGTCAAGGCCCTAGCTGCCTGGGCTGGGGCTGAGGACTGGGTCATCTGACCATGGGATTGCTTCCGTCCTCCAGTTCTGTCCACTATCCTTTGGGAGGTATACTGATGCCTCCTAGCTGCTCGCAAAACAGCATCAAAGGTCTGATGCTCAAACTGCTCCACCACTAGAATAATCTCTAGGTGGAGTCCCTGTTGGAACCGCTGCGCTCAGTCAAACTCGGTTGCCACCAATGTAGGAGCAAACCGACTCAGTCTTGAAAACTCGATCGCATATCCATCGACCGTCCTGTTCATCTGCCTGAGATTGGTGAACCTCGTCTGTAGGTCATACCGAGCCACAGCATCGAAGTACTTGATCTGAAACTTGTCACTAAATACCGCCCATGGAATAGGCGTCGCCAACCCAACTGCTATCATCGCCCACCAGGTGCGGGCTAGGTCCAATAACTGTAGGCGCACCACAGCTACCTTCTATCCTTCTGGAGTCTTGGCTGCATCTAAGATAATCTCGATGTCCTGGAGCCACGCATCAGCTGCAATAGCGTCTTCACTGCCGTCGAAGAAGGGAGGGTTGAGGCGCTTGAAACTGTTGGTTGCATTGTTTCCTTGAAATCCAACACGGCCTATGGCATTTTGTACTGTCTGGTGCAGGACGTCGCCCCGTCGATCTTGAGATGCAATCAACTCCCTGATGAGGCCCACCAGGGTTCCATCGTCAGGCTCTGTAGGCTAGATGGGCTGAACTGGTGGCTCTTGACCCCCAGTAGGCATGACTCTAGAGGCTACCCCTGAGTGCTGAGCTTGATCTCTATGTTGCTGCTGGTTCACGGAAGGTGCTCCGTCTTGCTGATCGGCAAGAACAATGCCGCTCAAGAAACGACATAGAGAACAATAAGGAAGGACCATGATAGATCGAAGATATAAACGTGTGATCAGGTCAAGATTTCTGGTAGATTAGAAGACACGAGTAGAGATCAAGGGCGAGTGCTGATTGAGACATCTATCCAGTGAAACCCTCACTCATCTTGATTTACAAGACCTGTATGGGCCACCACTTAAACCATATCAAGGGCAATAGCAGCAGCAGTAGGTGCTGCAGCAGCAGCAAGCAGGAGCTGCAGCAGCAGCAGCTTGCAGCAGCAGCAGCAGTAGCAGCAGCAGCTTGAGCAGCAGCAGTGGCAGCAGCTTGAGCAACAGCAGCAGCTAGCAGCTCTAAACCCCCCATTGACCCCCCCTAGCCCACTATAAACCCCCATTTTAGTATATATGTAAGTGTATATATATAGATATATATACGATTATGTAGAGAGAAATAGATAAGAGAATTAGAAGAAGAGAAGGGAAAAAGAGTTAGGATTTAGAAGAAGAAGAAGTTTAGAGAAGAGGAAATTTAGAGAAATAAGGAAATTGAAGAAGAATAGGAGGGAGAAGTAAGAAGAGGAATTAGAGAAGAAGAGGGAGATTAGAAGAGTAGAGAAGAGGAAGAATTAGAATCGAGAATCAAGAGAGGGAAATAGAACGAGAGTAGAAAACGAAGGTTTTGTTAGAAATCGAGTTAGAGGGCGAAATTGAGCCCGGAGCATCGGATCGTGATGAAACTTGACATGGACCTAGGTTACGTGATTTAGATTTTGCGGGTAAGCTCCCGGATGGAAATCGGGATCGTAGGGCGCCGGTATCGCGCCGTGTCAGTGCGTATCTCGAAATATTCGAGATTTCTGCAACGGGCCGTAAGGTGGACTAGACGTCTACTTTACTTAGGTATTTTGGTAGATAACGAACCTATAGGATAGTACCCTACTACCCTAGGGAGATCGGGTCAAAATAACTAGCGTAGGTAGGCTATCTAGATTATCGCCGAGGGTAGAATTTTACCCTTAAAAAGGGTAAAATAGAGATTTGGCCCACGGCCAAGATTCGAGTTTCCAAGTCCAAGATGGACTTGGATATGGGTTGTATAGGTTGGTAATGAGTAGGATTAGCTGTCTAAACCTAGTCTTGGACCCGGTTGACCACGGTTGACTTTTTGGACCAAAGGTCAACCATGGGTCAACACTTTACCCAATTTGGTCCCAAATTCCATCTAACTTTGACCGTTGACTAAAAGTCAACTATTAGTCACCAGTGACCTAGGGTTGACCTAGAGTTGACCTAGGGTTGACCAGAATTGACCCGTTGACCAAAAGTCAACGGTAAGCCAATTTTCGACCTAGTTTGATTCGGATAGATTTCCAATGTCCTTCCATGACCAAGTATGACCCAACTAGACTTGTCTTGACCTCGTATGACTTTGTTAGGTCTAATATGACTTAGATTTACCCCGTACAATCTAGTTTGACCTTGTTTGACCTAGATTGACTTAGTTTGACGTGTCTTGACCTATTTTGACTCAGTATGACTTAATTTATTTCCAAACCATTATATTGATACAGTATTCCATCTATAGGTCCTCGAGGCACTGATCTTGGACTCAGTCGACTTATCCATCACAGTACAGGCGAGTACATTCTCTGATAATATTTCTGTTTTATGATATCGTCTTTGTTTCTAGTATTTAGTGCAGATTATCCTTGTTCTCTTGACACGTTGTTCACACGGATTGATATTTGTCTGGATCCCATCATAAGATGTTATTCCTCTTATATATGGTATACACTGGACAAGTCTACATTATTTATTGTTCATTGTATAGATACGATTCCTGCGAAGGCTAGCTACCCTCTCAGAGAATATGTATCATGACGTGTCATGACTGGATCCACTATATTGGTCAGGGATGGGGGTGTTAGCGTAGAGATGTGATCAATACCCCACAGATATTATTGTATCATCATTGTATAGTGTTAATCATACACTCACGTATGATTAGCCAGGCCAAACATTGTATCAAGTTCTAAGCCGATCACATGTTGAAACTAATACTAAACTCACATAGATATAGTTCCAGATTCTTGTACATGATTTATACTGTTTTCCCTGTTCTTACATTCAGATTACAGTCTTGATATGCCTTACCATGATTCATGTACACATTATTTATCTCGTAGATTCTCTCTATTTACTGCTACATTTTCAATATCGTCTAACTAGAACTGTTATGGAGGTTTGTGCTCGTTCCATCCTGACTGGATATGTTGACAAAATTTTACAGATTATGGCGAGGAGGATTGTCCTACCTACTACGGTCCGGTTGACGTAGTGGGCGTAGACTTGGAGACCTTGGTTCAGCAGGGCTTAGCTCCGCCCGACGAGCCTTTAGCTTAGTTTAGTTAGGTTAGACATTTTGGACTGGACCTTGTCTCCAGCTTGCTACTTGTTATTTTATTATATTCTGGGACTGTATTAGAGACTTGGACTGTATATATTCTTGTGTTGGACTTGACAGGCTATATATTATTTTATCGTCTTGTTGTCTTTTCATTTCAGTCTTTACTTTGTTATCATAGAGTCGTGATTGAGTACTCGTATATATATCCATTGCTTGTCCTCCGTTCGGAGTTGACCATATTCTCGACAGGTTTTTGTTATATATATAAACTGTTTAGAAGTAGAGAAATCCACAGCGTTCCACGCCGATTTTTCGGTGAGGGCTGGGCGTTGTCGCGTCACGTGCCCTTTTAGCGGGTGCGGGTCGTGACACGTTTTAGTGGTGGCCCACGCAGGTCCTGAAGTCGCGATTAGTGCGATGTCGTAGTGGCGCTCGACTAAGAGTGCTATTACGAGCCTGCGGTACGTATCTAGGATAGGCTATAGGCTAAGAGAGTACTCAATCACAGTAGGATCTTTCCTTGCTTATCTTGCTTACCGTCTTTGATATCGATTTACTGCTTTCTAGCTGTCCTCCTTTGATATTGCCTTCATGTGCCATATTGATATCTTCTTCTTAATTTGTCTCCAGGATATTGATGACTCATTCTCCTGGCGAGGGGCTCGGGGAGACGGAGAGGTCTGCCACTTCTGGCGGACAGGCTCCGGTTACTTCCCCGGCTGATGGGACTTCTGTTGGAGCTCTCGGAGGTACTCCTCCAGCTACCTCTATGACCGTCCCTGGGGCCATTGTGGGTGCACTTCCCGTAGTGCCAGGGGCCACAGTGGGAGCTGCCGAGGGTATTCTTCCTCCTCAGCAGGGGACTCCTCCGGTGATGATGGGGGCTATTCCTCCATTGCCTCCCCTGTCCGCAGATATGGGGCAGATGCTAGCGTTCTTCTACCAGGTGCTTGAGTCCCAGCGGGCTCAGCACGAGGCTCAGCACGAGGCTCAGTTGAGGCAGACAGAGGTCATACGCCAGGGCATGGAGGATGCGCACAGATTGGCTATGGCGGCAGTGGAGCGTCAGGCTCCACAGAGGAAGGTTCAGCAGCAGCAGCCGAAGATCGGGGATATCCATGCTTTCAAGAAGCTTGGTCCGAGAGATTTCAAGGGGACTGAGGGCATTATCTATGCTGATGATTGGCTCGAGGATATCGAGCGCCAGATGGGGGCCTGCCGCCTGGCAGCCGACCTGAGGGTCGAGGCGGTTGGGTTGCAGTTGCTAGATATTGCCCGGACATGGTTCCGGAATGAGCCGGCTCTTGCAGGAGAGGGCCATACTTGGGCAGAGTTCAGGACCTTGTTCAGAGAGAAGTTCTTTTCCCCTATGGACAAGATTGGCCTGGTGCGGCAGTTCCAGAACCTGCAGCAGGGCAGCATGACCATAGAGGAGTATGCGGCGGAGTTCGGCCGGCTGGGCCGATATGCCGAGTACATGGTGAGTGACCCGGTGATCCGAGCGGAGCGCTTCAGGGAGGGATTGGCATGGGATATCAAGTTCCAGATCCCTTCTTTCTACGCGACATATGCGGAGGTTTACGCAGAGGCTCGGAAGGTAGAGAGGGACTTGGGCTTGAAGCCGAAGAGGGATCGAGATGTGTTTTCTGGGGCCAGTAGCAGTGCAGGGCCTGCTAAGCGCCCTCAGCTTCAGCACCAGTCGTTCCAGCATCACCAGCAGCAGGGACCGACGCAGCAGGCACCTACTTGCCACTACTGCAAGAGGTCCGGACATCTCTGGGAGGTTTGCAGAAGACGTTTGGGATTGTGCCTATACTGTGGCACCGAGGGGCATCAGGCGAGGGATTGTCCTTCGGACCATCGCCGTGCAGCTCAGGGAGCACAGGGTAGGCCACCTATGGCACCGCATCACGCCCCCCACCAGCAGCGGGATATACCCCGCCAGGACAGGGCTTTTGCGATGACAGTTGAGGATCCTGCACGCATTGGACTAGGAGGTAGGATCTTGCTCTTTCTTTTTACCTGTTCTTTTCGCCCATTAATTGATGATTGCTTTCTTAGTACCTTTAGTTTGCATATGTGATGATCATGCTAGATTAAATAGAAAACCCCAATGAAGACTGCAATAACATGATACTGTAGAGATTTAAAACCATGCATGTGTTCCGATTTCCTGGATTGCATATTATATAACTTCGGATAAAATTTAGTAGACCTTGATTGTGGGGTGCTTGACCTAGAGAAGAGTACGACCGTTTGAATTTCGAGGACGAATTTTTTTTAAGGAGGGTAGATTTGTCACCCCCAGTTTTCAAATTAGGGGTATTTTCATCATTTTCAAGTTTTAAAATATTTTAGGAATTTATTATGATTTTATATGATTTTTAGGAATTTATTTGGGTTGGTTTGAATTTTATCCAATTCGGACCCAATTTGGAGACCCGGGTAGCCTGGACCCTAGTGGGACCCCCATACTAGCTGGGCTTAGCCCATGTACCATCATAAATAGGCTAGAAATTATTAACCTATTTTCCATGACTTAATTAGTCATTTTAGAGGCTAATTAGTCGTTTAGAATCGAACCGAATCAAACCGAACCAACCCGAATTGGATTTGAACCCAAGCTAAGCTTATTGGGTTTGGGGCTATTGGATCCCAACCCAATAACTCCCCCCAAGCCATGGCCGGCCACATAAACCCCCCCCCCTTGTCTTCTCCACCTAGCACTCTCTCTCTTTCTCACATTTCTTTTCTTTCCAAGTTCTCTTCCTCCTCCAAGAAAAATTAGGTTTGTCATTTAAACCCCTCATTAATTCTCCTCTCCATTTATGACATTCACATTAAGTGTAGAGAATCTCATTCTCTACACTTTGCCCCTATTTTTGTAGGTTTTCTCTAGAGTTTGGTTAAGTGGTTAATTAAGGGAGATTATATGTTAATGGTGTATATATATATATATATATATATATATATATATATATATATATATATATATATATATATATATATATATATATATATATATATATATATATATGGTTATGTATGTTTGTATATAGATATATATATAGGAATATATATGTATGTATGTATTTGTGTGTGTGTGTAGAGAGTGGTAGAGGAGAGGATGAGAATGGTGGTGTGGTTGTGTGTATATGTGTGTGTATATATATATGTATAGGTGTGTGTACATATGTATATATGTGTGTATATATAGGTATATGTGTGTGGGAGTATATGTGGATAGAGAGGGGAGAAGAGGATATATATATGGTTATATATATATATATATATATATATATATATATAGATGGAAATAGATAGATATATAGATAAGTATATATATAGATATATATATAAGAGAGGAGAGGAGAGGATTAAGAGGAGGAGAAGAAGAGATAGCAATAGCAGCAGCAGTAGGTGCTGCAGCAGCAGCAAGCAGGAGCTGCAGCAGCAGCAGCTTGCAGTTGCAGCAGCAGCAGCAGTAGCAGCAGCAGCTTGAGCAGCAGCAGTGGCAGCAGCTTGAGCAACAGCAGCAACTAGCAGCTCTAAACCCCCCATTGACCCCCCCCCCAGCCCACTATAAACCCCCATTTTAGTATATATGTAAGTGTATATATATAGATATATGTACGATTATGTAGAGAGAAATAGATAAGAGAATTAGAAGAAGAGAAGGGAAAAAGAGTTAGGATTTAGAAGAAGAAGAAGTTTAGAGAAGAGGAAATTTAGAGAAATAAGGAAATTGAAGAAGAATAGGAGGGAGGAGTAAGAAGAGGAATTAGAGAAGAATAGGGAGATTAGAAGAGTAGAGAAGAGGAAGAATTAGAATCGAGAATCAAGAGAGGGAAATAGAACGAGAGTAGAAAACGAAGGTTTTGTTAGAAATCGAGTTAGAGGGCGAAATTGAGCCCGGAGCATCGGATCGCGATGAAACTTGACATGGACCTAGGTTACGTGATTTAGATTTTGCGGGTAAGCTCCCGGATGGAAATCGGGATCGTAGGGCGCCGGTATCGCGCCGTGTCAGTGCGTATCTCGAAATATTCGAGATTTCTGCAACGGGCCGTAAGGTGGACTAGACGTCTACTTTACTTAGGTATTTTGGTAGATAACGAACCTATAGGATAGTACCCTACTACCCTAGGGAGATCGGGTCAAAATAACTAGCGTAGGTAGGCTATCTAGATTATCGCCGAGGGTAGAATTTTACCCTTAAAAAGGGTAAAATAGAGATTTGGCCCACGGCCAAGATTCGAGTTTCCAAGTCCAAGATGGACTTGGATATGGGTTGTATAGGTTGGTAATGAGTAGGATTAGCTGTCTAAACCTAGTCTTGGACCCGGTTGACCACGGTTGACTTTTTGGACTAAAGGTCAACCATGGGTCAACACTTTACCCAATTTGGTCCCAAATTCCATCTAACTTGGACCGTTGACTAAAAGTCAACTATTAGTCACCAGTGACCTAGGGTTGACCTAGAGTTGACCTAGGGTTGACCAGAATTGACCCGTTGACCAAAAGTCAACGGTAAGCCAATTTTCGACCTAGTTTGATTCGGATAGATTTCCAATGTCCTTCCATGACCAAGTATGACCCAACTAGACTTGTCTTGACCTCGTATGACTTTGTTAGGTCTAATATGACTTAGATTTATCCCGTACAATCTAGTTTGACCTTGTTTGACCTAGATTGACTTAGTTTGACGTGTCTTGACCTATTTTGACTCAGTATGACTTAATTTCATTTCCAAACCATTATATTGATACAGTATTCCATCTATAGGTCCTCGAGGCACTGATCTTGGACTCAGTCGACTTATCCATCATAGTACAGGCGAGTACATTCTCTGATAATATTTCTGTTTTATGATATCGTCTTTGTTTCTAGTATTTAGTGCAGATTATCCTTGTTCTCTTGACACGTTGTTCACACGGATTGATATTTGTCTGGATCCCGTCATAAGATGTTATTCCTCTTATATATGGTATACACTGGACAAGTCTACATTGTTTATTGTTCATTGTATAGATACGATTCCTGCGAAGGCTAGCTACCCTCTCAGAGAATATGTATCATGACGTGTCATGACTGGATCCACTATATTGGTCAGGGATGGGGGTGTTAGCGTAGAGATGTGATCAATACCCCACAGATATTATTGTATCATCATTGTATAGTGTTAATCATACACTCACGTATGATTAGCCAGGCCAAACATTGTATCAAGTTCTAAGCCGATCACATGTTGAAACTAATACTAAACTCACATAGATATAGTTCCAGATTCTTGTACATGATTTATACTGTTTTTCCTATTCTTACATTCAGATTACAGTCTTGATATGCCTTACCATGATTCATGTACACATTATTTATCTCGTAGATTCTCTCTATTTACTGCTACATTTTCAATATCGTCTAACTAGAACTGTTATGGAGGTTTGTGCTCGTTCCATCCTGACTGGATATGTTGACAAAATTTTACAGATTATGGCGAGGAGGATTGTCCTACCTACTACGGTCCGGTTGACGTAGTGGGCGTAGACTTGGAGACCTTGGTTCAGCAGGGCTTAGCTCCGTCCGACGAGCCTTTAGCTTAGTTTAGTTAGGTTAGACATTTTGGACTGGACCTTGTCTCCAGCTTGCTACTTGTTATTTTATTATATTCTGGGACTGTATTAGAGACTTGGACTGTATATATTCTTGTGTTGGACTTGACAGGCTATATATTATTTTATCGTCTTGTTGTCTTTTCATTTCAGTCTTTACTTTGTTATCATAGAGTCCTGATTGAGTACTCGTATATATATCCATTGCTTGTCCTTCGTTCGGAGTTGACCATATTCTCGACAGGTTTTTGTTATATATATAAACTGTTTAGAAGTAGAGAAATCCACAGCGTTCCACGCCGATTTTTCGGTGAGGGCTGGGCGTTGTCGCGTCACGTGCCCTTTTAGCGGGTGCGGGTCGTGACACGTTTTAGTGGTGGCCCACGCAGGTCCTAAAGTCGCGATTAGTGCGATGTCGTAGTGGCGCTCGACTAAGAGTGCTATTACGAGCCTGCGGTACGTATCTAGGATAGGCTATAGGCTAAGAGAGTACTCAATCACAGTAGGATCTTTCCTTGCTTATCTTGCTTACCGTCTTTGATATCGATTTACTGCTTTCTAGCTGTCCTCCTTTGATATTGCCTTCATGTGCCATATTGATATCTTCTTCTTAATTTGTCTCCAGGATATTGATGACTCATTCTCCTGGCGAGGGGCTCGGGGAGACGGAGAGGTCTGCCACTTCTGGCGGACAGGCTCCGGTTACTTCCCCGGCTGATGGGACTTCTGTTGGAGCTCTCGGAGGTACTCCTCCAGCTACCTCTATGACCGTCCCTGGGGCCATTGTGGGTGCACTTCCCGTAGTGCCAGGGGCCACAGTGGGAGCTGCCGAGGGTATTCTTCCTCCTCAGCAGGGGACTCCTCCGGTGATGATGGGGGCTATTCCTCCATTGCCTCCCCTGTCCGCAGATATGGGGCAGATGCTAGCGTTCTTCTACCAGGTGCTTGAGTCCCAGCGGGCTCAGCACGAGGCTCAGCACGAGGCTCAGTTGAGGCAGACAGAGGTCATACGCCAGGGCATGGAGGATGCGCACAGATTGGCTATGGCGGCAGTGGAGCGTCAGGCTCCACAGAGGGAGGTTCAGCAGCAGCAGCCGAAGATCGGGGATATCCATGCTTTCAAGAAGCTTGGTCCGAGAGATTTCAAGGGGACTGAGGGCATTATCTATGCTGATGATTGGCTCGAGGATATCGAGCGCCAGATGGGGGCCTGCCGCCTGGCAGCCGACCTGAGGGTCGAGGCGGTTGGGTTGCAGTTGCTAGATATTGCCCGGACATGGTTCCGGAATGAGCCGGCTCTTACAGGAGAGGGCCATACTTGGGCAGAGTTCAGGACCTTGTTCAGAGAGAAGTTCTTTTCCCCTACGGACAAGATTGGCCTGGTGCGGCAGTTCCAGAACCTGTAGCAGGGCAGCATGACCGTAGAGGAGTATGCGGCGGAGTTCGGCCGGCTGGGCCGATATGCCGAGTACATGGTGAGTGACCCGGTGATCCGAGCGGAGCGCTTCAGGGAGGGATTGGCATGGGATATCAAGTTCCAGATCCCTTCTTTCTACGCGACATATGCGGAGGTTTACGCAGAGGCTCGGAAGGTAGAGAGGGACTTGGGCTTGAAGCCGAAGAGGGATCGAGATGTGTTTTCTGGGGCCAGTAGCAGTGCAGGGCCTGCTAAGCGCCCTCAGCTTCAGCACCAGTCGTTCCAGCATCACCAGCAGCAGGGACCGACGCAGCAGGCACCTACTTGCCACTACTGCAAGAGGTCCGGACATCTCTGGGAGGTTTGCAGGAGACGTTTGGGATTGTGCCTATACTGTGGCACCGAGGGGCATCAGGCGAGGGATTGTCCTTCGGACCATCGCCGTGCAGCTCAGGGAGCACAGGGTAGGCCACCTATGGTACCGCATCACGCCCCCCACCAGCAGCGGGATATACCCCGCCAGGACAGGGCTTTTGCGATGACAGTTGAGGATCCTGCACGCATTGGACTAGGAGGTAGGATCTTGCTCTTTCTTTTTACCTGTTCTTTTCGCCCATTAATTGATGATTGCTTTCTTAGTACCTTTAGTTTGCATATGTGATGATCATGCTAGATTAAATAGAAAACCCCAATGAAGACTGCAATAACATGATACTGTAGAGATTTAAAACCATGCATGTGTTCCGATTTCCTGGATTGCATATTATATAACTTAGGATAAAATTTAGTAGACCTTGATTGTGGGGTGCTTGACCTAGAGAAGAGTACGACCGTTTGAATTTCGAGGACGAAATTTTTTTAAGGAGGGTAGATTTGTCACCCCCAGTTTTCAAATTAGGGGTATTTTCGTCATTTTCAAGTTTTAAAATATTTTAGGAATTTATTATGATTTTATATGATTTTTAGGAATTTATTTGGGTTGGTTTGAATTTTATCCAATTCGGACCCAATTTGGAGACCCGGGTAGCCTGGACCCTAGTGGGACCCCCATACTAGCTGGGCTTAGCCCATGTACCATCATAAATAGGCTAGAAATTATTAACCTATTTTCCATGACTTAATTAGTCATTTTAGAGGCTAATTAGTCGTTTAGAATCGAACCGAATCAAATCGAACCAACCCGAATTGGATTTGAACCCAAGCTAAGCTTATTGGGTTTGGGGCTATTGGATCCCAACCCAATAACCCCCCCCAAGCCATGGCCGGCCACATAAACCCCCCCCCCCCCTTGTCTTCTCCACCTAGCACTCTCTCTCTTTCTCACATTTCTTTTCTTTCCAAGTTCTCTTCCTCCTCCAAGAAAAATTAGGTTTGTCATTTAAACCCCTCATTAATTCTCCTCTCCATTTATGACATTCACATTAAGTGTAGAGAATCTCATTCTCTACACTTTGCCCCTATTTTTGTAGGTTTTCTCTAGAGTTTGGTTAAGTGGTTAATTAAGGGAGATTATATGTTAATGGTGTATATATATATATATATATATATATATATATATATATATATATATATATATATATATATATATATATATATATATATATATATATATATATATATGTATATATATATATATGGTTATGTATGTTTGTATATAGATATATATATAGGAATATATATGTATGTATGTATTTGTGTGTGTGTGTAGAGAGTGGTAGAGGAGAGGATGAGAATGGTGGTGTGGTTGTGTGTATATGTGTGTGTATATATATGTATAGGTGTGTGTACATATGTATATATGTGTGTATATATAGGTATATGTGTGTGGGAGTATATGTGGATAGAGAGGGGAGAAGAGGATATATATGGTTATATATATATATATATATATATATATATATAGATGGAAATAGATAGATATATAGATAAGTATATATATAGATATATATAAGAGAGGAGAGGAGAGGATTAAGAGGAGGAGAAGAAGAGATAGCAATAGCAGCAGCAGTAGGTGCTGCAGCAGCAGCAAGCAGGAGCTGCAGCAGCAGCAGCTTGCAGTTGCAGCAGCAGCAGCAGTAGCAGCAGCAGCTTGAGCAGCAGCAGTGGCAGCAGCTTGAGCAACAGCAGCAGCTAGCAGCTCTAAACCCCCATTGACCCCCCCTAGCCCACTATAAACCCCCATTTTAGTATATATGTAAGTGTATATATATAGATATATATACGATTATGTAGAGAGAAATAGATAAGAGAATTAGAAGAAGAGAAGGGAAAAAGAGTTAGGATTTAGAAGAAGAAGAAGTTTAGAGAAGAGGAAATTTAGAGAAATAAGGAAATTGAAGAAGAATAGGAGGGAGGAGTAAGAAGAGGAATTAGAGAAGAAGAGGGAGATTAGAAGAGTAGAGAAGAGGAAGAATTAGAATCGAGAATCAAGAGAGGGAAATAGAACGAGAGTAGAAAACGAAGGTTTTGTTAGAAATCGAGTTAGAGGGCGAAATTGAGCCCGGAGCATCGGATCGCGATGAAACTTGACATGGACCTAGGTTACGTGATTTAGATTTTGCGGGTAAGCTCCCGGATGGAAATCGGGATCGTAGGGCGCCGGTATCGCGCCGTGTCAGTGCGTATCTCGAAATATTCGAGATTTCTGCAACGGGCCGTAAGGTGGACTAGACGTCTACTTTACTTAGGTATTTTGGTAGATAACGAACCTATAGGATAGTACCCTACTACCCTAGGGAGATCGGGTCAAAATAACTAGCGTAGGTAGGCTATCTAGATTATCGCCGAGGGTAGAATTTTACCCTTAAAAAGGGTAAAATAGAGATTTGGCCCACGGCCAAGATTCGAGTTTTCAAGTCCAAGATGGACTTGGATATGGGTTGTATAGGTTGGTAATGAGTAGGATTAGCTGTCTAAACCTAGTCTTGGACCCGGTTGACCACGGTTGACTTTTTGGACTAAAGGTCAACCATGGGTCAACACTTTACCCAATTTGGTCCCAAATTCCATCTAACTTGGACCGTTGACTAAAAGTCAACTATTAGTCACCAGTGACCTAGGGTTGACCTAGAGTTGACCTAGGGTTGACCAGAATTGACCCGTTGACCAAAAGTCAATGGTAAGCCAATTTTCGACATAGTTTGATTCGGATAGATTTCCAATGTCCTTCCATGACCAAGTATGACCCAACTAGACTTGTCTTGACCTCGTATGACTTTGTTAGGTCTAATATGACTTAGATTTACCCCGTACACTCTAGTTTGACCTTGTTTGACCTAGATTGACTTAGTTTGACGTGTCTTGACCTATTTTGACTCAGTATGACTTAATTTCATTTCCAAACCATTATATTGATACAGTATTCCATCTATAGGTCCTCGAGGCACTGATCTTGGACTCAGTCGACTTATCCATCACAGTACAGGCGAGTACATTCTCTGATAATATTTCTGTTTTATGATATCGTCTTTGTTTCTAGTATTTAGTGCAGATTATCCTTGTTCTCTTGACACGTTGTTCACACGGATTGATATTTGTCTGGATCCCGTCATAAGATGTTATTCCTCTTATATATGGTATACACTGGACAAGTCTATATTGTTTATTGTTCATTGTATAGATACGATTCCTGCAAAGGCTAGCTACCCTCTCAGAGAATATGTATCATGACGTGTCATGACTGGATCCACTATATTGGTCAGGGATGGGGGTGTTAGCGTAGAGATGTGATCAATACCCCACAGATATTATTGTATCATCATTGTATAGTGTTAATCATACACTCACGTATGATTAGCCAGGCCAAACATTGTATCAAGTTCTAAGCCGATCACATGTTGAAACTAATACTAAACTCACATAGATATAGTTCCAGATTCTTGTACATGATTTATACTGTTTTCCCTGTTCTTACATTCAGATTACAGTCTTGATATGCCTTACCATGATTCATGTACACATTATTTATCTCGTAGATTCTCTCTATTTACTGCTACATTTTCAATATCGTCTAACTAGAACTGTTATGGAGGTTTGTGCTCGTTCCATCCTGACTGGATATGTTGACAAAATTTTACAGATTATGGCGAGGAGGATTGTCCTACCTACTTCGGTCCGGTTGACGTAGTGGGCGTAGACTTGGAGACCTTGGTTCAGCAGGGCTTAGCTCCGCCCGACGAGCCTTTAGCTTAGTTTAGTTAGGTTAGACATTTTGGACTGGACCTTGTCTCCAGCTTGCTACTTGTTATTTTATTATATTCTGGGACTGTATTAGAGACTTGGACTGTATATATTCTTGTGTTGGACTTGACAGGCTATATATTATTTTATCGTCTTGTTGTCTTTTCATTTCAGTCTTTACTTTGTTATCATAGAGTCGTGATTGAGTACTCGTATATATATCCATTGCTTGTCCTCCGTTCGGAGTTGACCATATTCTCGATAGGTTTTTGTTATATATATAAACTGTTTAGAAGTAGAGAAATCCACAGCGTTCCACGCCGATTTTTCGGTGAGGGCTGGGCGTTGTCGCGTCACGTGCCCTTTTAGCGGGTGCGGGTCGTGACACTAGGATTTGTCAATCATGTTACAGCCCGTAGGCAGATAGCAAGTAAAGTTGTAAACGAGCTAACACTTGCTCGGCGGCTAAATGCCTCAAAAGAATATTTTTACAATAGAGTGAGAGAGCAAAATAAAATCCACTCGTTGTCAGGATTCCTTCTAGTGGTCACCATCTGGCAGAAAGGCTGGAAGATCCTCGCTGCTCTAAAATTTGGCCATACAAAACCAGCTGGGTCAGACCCTAGGAAGAGCAAGTGCCACAAAGGAGGCTTCACTTAAGAACTAAAATCAGCACATTAGTACATAAGTTATAGACGAAATAACAATAGACATCAGTTGAATAGAACGGGATGATAAACGATTAAGAGATCTAAAGGACTATTTCGGTAACCAAGTTACAACCCGTAAAACAAACAAGGATCGGGGTTGTAACCCTTCACCTGAACGGAGCTTAGTCTCTAACCAATTATTGGTAAAGTAAGCATTCACAATCATGTCCTGAGATAGCCATGCACTGGGTCTAGACAAGACTAGACAAATGGGACTTCATCCAATTATTCACGGTCAACCAATGAGTATGGCTTGATACTTTAACTAACTAGGGTTATCACAAGCCTAGTTACTAGCAAGATGCAATGATGATTCCTACGGCCACAAGTCCTGCAGACTATCCAGGTTATCCAGGCGTAAGGTTCATGTTCAGAATTATCCATACTTGTTAGGTGACTGGAGTGCAACACATGACAGCGTGCTTAGTAATCGTTGCTTGTTTGAAGTGCCCCACATAACAGTGAGCTGGAAATGTGCCCTACTCGTCGGCAGGCTACAAGTCCATCAGTAAGATGCCCAGATAACGAGATTGCTTGTAGCCGAAATACCTCTCTATATGAACTACTTGATCAATCAAGTCATTAACCTAGTCAGATTCAGTATAGATCCCTGACCGTGGTAACCAGGGACACATGTCCTAGACATGATACGAAACTCGACTGGTAGCTTATACAAGCACATTCAATACAATCACCCATGGTGTCATGTCCAGTTAGCTGTCGCAACAGCATTCATGAGTTATCTGTCAAAATTACTTGTCAGGGGTGCACCACTACGGGTCACCATCATGTTACGTTACTTGTCATATTCTTGTCTGGAGTGCGCCATGACGGGCCACTGTCATCTTGCTTTACTTGTACTTGTTACTTGTTAAAAGCGCGCTACGACAGGCCGCCATCATGGTTCATTACATATCAATCATCATTTCATATTCGCATATCATGGTTATGATCATATCATCATGTAAGCAGAAAGACATATCCTGAGTGCACCCTAACGGGCCACCGATATAAAAATACCAAATCATTGGGTGCCCTAAGGCTATGCGCCCACAGGGTTTTGTGCGCCTACATGAAGGTCACATACATGCCAAATCGTGTCAAGGCTAGCACGAGTCGTGCCGTGTCAAATTTGTGTCAAAAAGGCGTAGTGCCATGGCTAGGTTGCACCAGGCAAAATGCGCCAGGCCACTGGCCATACTGCGCCAGGAGCACATGCTAAGTTACGCCGGGCTAGGGATTACGCCGGGACAAGATGCACCGGGGGTAAGATGCGCCAGGGGCAAGATAAGCCCAACTGGTTCTGGCGCTAAGAAGCGCACAGGTTGGCCAGTTGTGCCGGGCAAGATGCGCTGGGCCCTAAACAGTGTACCGAACGACAAGTGCGCCGGATGATACATGGCCTTCTTCTCTACCAAGGCTGAGAGCCATGGCCAAGAAGAACCCAAGAACTTCCAAGGTCCATAAAACTCTTATTTTCAAGCCAAAATGGGACTTCCATAGGTCAAAGTGGGGTAGAACGAAATTCTCTACAACATGGAACCATCAAAACTTGAAAATAAAGAAGTTTGATAGATCAAAACCACCAAAATTTGAAAATAACTAATTTCTAGATCTACAAAAATCAAAGCTTCAAAATGGAAAATAACAAGTTCTAATGTGTCTTAGAAACATGAGAAGAAGCTAATAGAACAATAAAAATGGGTTCTTTTATGGAAGCAAGTTGAACTTGCCTATGGAGGGGGAAGGTTTTAATGGAGAAGGAAGAGGAGTTATAGAGAATAATAAGGAGAGAGAAAAAGTGGATGGGTTTATAAAGGGGGATGGTGGTAGGTAGGGGGTTTCTCCATGATGAACCAACCAAAATAAACCAAGCCAACTCCAAAATGAACCAAGTTAAACCATGACATGCCATGATGAACCTAAACAAGATTAAACCAAAATTAGCTAGCCTGGCAGAAAAATAAAATACATGTCAAGATTTCGTATACGCATACTGAAAATACATAGAACAAAAAATGGGGGTGACACATAATTTGGATAGTTTTTCGACAAGATAATAATATAAGATACCACCCTAGATCCCTAATTAGAGTGTGGGTATTGCCCTAGAACCGTACTAGGCCCCTCGAGTAGACTGGATATCTAAAAAATCCAAAATCAGATTTTTATTGATAGTACAATGTTAGTATATTGTCAAAATTCTGACAATATATACTGTCTGCACTATAGTAACCCAGTCGACCTGTTGACCAGGCTTTAGTCTTTAACTATTGGTTGGTTGGTTTTATTTAGAGGGCTAGGATTGGTTGGGAAGTCATGGATTGATGATGTAGTATGATCAAATTCTATGCATCAAAGCCATTCCCTATCAAATGTATTTTTTTTCTCTTGTTTCCATTCTTTTCACTTCTTCATTTCTCTTCTACTCTCTTCTCTATTTCTTTTGCTCTTCTCTATGGTGGGTTGAACTAGAAGAATTAGAGCTTGATCTTGAGATCAAGGGTATGGTGATTAACCCCCTTGGTGGAGTTGAAGCTAGACTTGGAGCTTTGGATCAAGGCAAGTGTATTTTTGCACTTGTGAATAAACCAATATTTTTATTATTGTTTTCAATTCCTATGATTTATGCATTGCTTAGTTTTATCCAGTTTAATTATAATTTTTTATGTGTATCATAGATAAATGTTATTGTTATGAGGAGTGATTATTGTTATTATGATATGAATTAGTACACATATCAAGATTAAATGAACTCGCACTACTAAAATCTGCTCTATTAGCGACGTAATTTAGCGACGTTAGTAAAAATGTTGCTAAATTTTGCAAATTAGCGACGTTTACGTAAAACGTAGCTAATCGTCGCTATTAGCGACAAAAATAGCGATGTGCCAGTGACGTATATTAATTAAATGAGCTTTTCGTCGCTAAACGTCACCATTACGTCGCTAATAGTGACGAATTTAGCGACGTTCCTCACAACGTCGCTAATTTTTAATTAAAATTCCCGCTCGATTCATTTTTCCCCATTTTCACTCTCTCACTCTCTCTTCACACTTTCCCTTCCGGCGCGGCGGACTCTCCTTCCTTTTCGGTACGTAACTCCCCTCTCTCTATGTTGGTTGTGGGTGGTTGGGGGTACGAGTGGCTCGGGGGGAGGGGCAGGGGGGTACGGGTGGTTGGGGGTGAGGGGGTGGCTGGGGGGGAGGGGCGTGGGGGATGCGGGTGGTTGGGTGGTAAGTGGGAGCTGGCTAGGGGGAGGGGCAGGGGGACGAGGGCGGCTGGAGGTAAGGAGGGGGGCTGGGGTGGAGGGATAAGGTTCGGGTTAGGGGTGGTAGGGGGGAGGGACAGGGGGTGAGGGGGGGCTGTGGGGGTTCGGGTTAAGGTTAAGGTTAGGGGTGGTGGGGAGGAGGGCAGGCGGGTGAGGGGGGCTGGGGAGGGGGGGCTGGGGGGGTTAGGTTTAAGGTTAAAGGGGTGGAGGGAAGGGACAAGAGGGTGGGGGGGCTGGGGAGGGGAGGGGAGGGGGTATGAGGATTAGGGTTACATATCATTACATATGATGCCGACCCGATACTGCTGATACCGATTTTGTTTGGAATGTCCTGATCCGATACTGACTGATACCTGATACTGTCCGATAATTTATTAAAAGCATGTAAAAGAGGAAATCTTATCTATCGTATGTAAAGGAATCGATAAGGGTGACTCTATTTCACTCAATTTTAAAAATTCGATAATTTACTAATAATTATCTATTTTTTGACATCGAAAAATCTGATACTCCGATTCGAAACCATCGATAGTGCCCCTGATCCCGATACGCATAGGAATGGTCCGATAACGATTACGTTACCAAGATTTTGAACCTTGGTTACTGGTGTTGTGGTGCCGACCGAACGAGCCTATCGTCCCGTTCCGACGTCCCAAACCCTGACCCTAGCTAACCCTAACCCTAACCCGAGTTTTTGGGACTTAGGAAGGCCGGGTCGATACAGTCAGAGGGAGTTGGAGCTAGCACTTTCCAGCAGCCCCCAGCCGTCGCAGCTCAGTCAGATGACGAGCTGTGGATGAGGGCCGTTGGTGGCATACATAGGGGTACGTACTATGATACGGGCTCCTATGGTGCCTTCATTGTGTCACAGGACTCTAGGAATGCCACTAGTATGCCCGGCCCTGCACAGACTGAGGAGTCGCTGTTAGCCCAGCAGAGTATCGATGTGCAGATTGCAGCTCTGCGTGACGAGATGCTGCAGAGGATGGCAGCATCGCAGTCGCAGCCGCATACGGATGATCCTGCGCTCATCTTATATTTTGAGAGGCTTGAGGAGACGACTGAGACGCTGCGACAGATTTCCCATGCTATGTAGGAGACTATGTAGCGGTTGGTTAAACAGATACAGCAGTTCTGCAAGATGGCTACGGAGCGACCATCTGGTACGCTGGGAGCATCGTCTACATCCGGTGGTGCACGGGAGGACATGCTCGTCAGCCTGTCACCAGAGGAGTATCAGACGATCCTTGCGTTGCGACGACAGTCATCTGGTGGCGCTCCTCCTCTAGCTCCAGCGCCAGGCGATCATTTTTGAACTTTATACTTTATATTTTTACTTTGTACTTATTTGAGGATATTGGACTTTGTTCTCTATTTGTACCTTATATTATTCGTTGAGAATATTATTTATTCTTTATGTTTCTTGTCTATTCTGGATTGTATTGTGTGTGTCGGTGTTGAGTGTTCCATCGAAGGGGTCGGCGAACCCAGGGATTGGATTCTGTATTTTGGATTGGATTACATTCTGTATTTTAGATTGTATATTTGAATTCTGGATGCTGTATTTTTTTCTTTATTTTTTTCAATTTAGCGACGTTTTTAGCGACGTTTATATGCATCGCTAACATTTAGTGACGTTTCTTTATGTCGCTAAAAATGTTGCTAAATTGCTGACTTGGCAAACAATCTGATGTCACCACATTGTCGCAAAGATGTTGCTAATGTGTCGCTAATCGGCGACCACAAGGAAACGTCGCTATTTAGCGACGTTATGACCGTCGCTAATTTACGTCGCCATAGCGACATTTTGTGACGTTTTTTCGATTAGCGACACATTTTTTTTTGGTGTTTTCAGGACGTCGCTAAAAACATCGCTAACATAAATTAGCAACGTTTTGGCCGAGATTAGCGACGTTGAGACAAATTTTTGTAGTGTCGTGATACTAGGTTTCACCTAGGTTTTGAAAGTTGGATTTTGATTTCAAACCTTACCCATAGTTCCTAATTGCTATAGGGACACCCTATTAGCTAATGCAAACTTGTTTGATACAATTTAGTAGCATTTTGATATATATATTTTGGTTTAGAAAATTCTAGTCTGAGATGTTGTCTGCACAGTATTAGTACATGCAGTATACTATAACAGTATATTGTATGGTTTTTTCATGTTTCTAGAAAGTCCAATATTTGTTTTGCAAAGTAAAATAATATAATAGCAGTATATTGTGTGGCACAAATTATTTTCCAATAGGTTCAGTGCACTACTTTGCAAAGCTAAAACGATATAATGTTAGTATACTATCAGTATACTAACAGTATACTGTGTGACATAATTTTTTTCAAGTAAGTCGTTTTGCAAGAAAAAATACTATACTGCCAAGATACTATCAATATACTATCAGTATTATGTGTCCTATTGATTCTTCAGGAATGATACTGATTGTGTGTCATTTTTTTGCGTAGACATTTATGTAGTGACCCTAGAGGAGGGGGGTGAATAGGGTCAAGCTAACTAATCAAGCACTTAGCACAAGCTAATGGGCAATTTAAAAAAATAATTGCAAGAAAAGTAGCAACAACAATACCGACACACGATATATCCTGGTATCCTCCCAAGGTGCACTATAGTCCCGGAACTCTCTCCGTCTTTAATCCACTATTTGAGTAAATAGTTACACACGAGTTTGGATCCGAAGAACTCGCCAACTTCTTAACAAGAGCTTTAGTCCGAAGGCCTCTCCGACCTCAACCGAGAGTTTGGATACGAAGAATCTCCAACTTCAATCGAGAGTTTGGATACGAAGACTCTCCAACTTCAACCGAGAGTTTGGATCCGAAGAATCTCCAACTTCAACCTTTCATAATAGGTTTTAATCTCCTTATACAACAAGATGAAGATCTTACTTTTCAACTCAATAACTCTAACACAATTTATGGATGGCAAATGAAAGTTTTGTAGAGTTGGTTGTGGATAGGCTTTGGTGGTTTAGAAATTTTTAGGCTCAAAGCATCAACCTTGAATGAAGGGGTTCAAGGCTATTTATAACCAAAGCATTGAAAAGAGCTCAAAGGCAACTTTTCAGTCAATAATCGATATACCGTCGGTATACTGTCGGTATACCGCGGTATGCCGATCTGGAATACAACGGCTAGAAATATAGCCGTTGGGATTATTAAATGCTCGAAATCCGACCGTTGGAATTTTAACGTTACTGAATCGGTATACCGTCGGTATAGATCGGTATTCCGTCGGTATGTCGATTTTGTAGACAGAAACTTTCTGTGAACAAAATCGGTATACCGTCGGTATAGACCGCTATACCGTCGGTATGCCGATTTCCATCCGAAAATGATCCTGGACTAATTTCTACCATAGCTTTCAATTTTGCCATCCATTTTTTGTGTTTACAATTATTCCTAAGACTCATTACAGACTCCAGAAATACTGTAGCAGGTGCACAATTCTTCAGAGTTTTGAAATCATGATGGCATGGCATGGCTTTTTTTCTTGTTAGATGTTGGCTTTTTTCCTTGGTGACAGCTGTTCAAAGATATCCAGTTTGTGAAAACTGAATACCTTTCGGGAGCTTCGCCCCCGAACCCCCGACGAGGGGCGCTGCCCCCTCGATCCCTGGTCAGCGGAACCCCCGAATACATGGCTCCGGAGATGTCGTCGGGTGGTTCAGAGAAATCTTGTGGAATCCGTCGTCTTTGGCCCATCATGATTTTTTCATTGCATATGTCCACATTGATCTTGCTTATTGCTTTTCTGTATGTGCATGTTAGACGAACAAAGCAATATACATAGTAGCAAGTTGTTTGCAAAAACAAAAGTCTTTATTTCATAAACTTTGTAAGAAGATTATAATTGAATTCTGGGAAAGTACAACTATAGGAATCCGATCTGAAGACGATCGCTTTATTCTTTGGACGATGTGAACTTTAAAGACGATAGCCTCTGAAGAATGCAACAACACTTGGACAAGAACTCCTGATCTCTAATGATAATAATGAACTGATCTCTTTAATGAAGGACTTGAAACTCTATTTATAGAGTTCTAGAAATAACTAATTTGTAGTTATTCTGGATTGCGCATAATGAACTGCATTGGCGACAGACTGTGCAGACTACAAACAGTGCTGGCCTATTGGGCAGTTGCTCGGTCGTAGGCTAACTGTATTCAGATGCGTGGCATTGTTTGATTGAAATACGCTTGGTCGTGTATGGATGGTTGCCACATGGCGAGCAATTGATGGCATATAAGACACGTAATAAATGTCAGTTATTCGATGGATTACGCTAGCCGAAGAGAGCTAGCTTCAGACTGCGCTTCAATAAATAGCGCTGGGACTCAGGCTGGGTCAAACAGCGCTACGGTTAGACTGGCTGATTGTGCTGAAGTTGTACAGCTGTCCTCGAGCGCTGTGCTGCACAAGAAACGAACGGACTCTTTGTTTTTCGGGCTGTCAGGCTATCAGAAGATCTGATCTTTGTCAGGTAATGATGGCATTACCACGTCAGCGTAGCGCACTCTGGTGGTAGCGCAGTACAGCTCGCGCGTTCGATTTGTAGCGCAATCTGTTTCCTGTGCAGTCCATTTGAAGGGTGCACAGTTGAGAATTCTCTGCCTATTTGATACATACAAATTGATTTTTAGGACATACAAGACCCCCTTTAAAGTTTTCAAAATTTAAAAATATTCAAAGTTTCGAAATACTTTGAATTTAAAATTTAAAATCCAGTTGCACAAGTGGCGCTTTGATTGCGCGTTTAGAGAAATTAGCTCCATCTTTTTTGGCGCAATTGGGGGTGACTGTTACACTTCTAAAACTATAAATAGTTTTATTTTTATTTCTTTCAACCTTTACTTGCTTTCGACTTCCCCAGAGACAGAAGCTCCTTCCTTACTCCGACTTCTCATTCTTTCTCTCGTCGACGACAGAAATGGCGCCCAACCGATCAGCTGCCGAGAAGGGAAAGGCCCCCGCCGAACCCTTGACTCGTGTTACATCACGAGTATCTCGTCATGAGACGGGTCATCCTGTGCTTCAAGGTAGACGAACTATGATCGAAACCCTTTTTTAGGGTTTTTGATATTTTCAGACCTTCATACCTCTCTCTTTTTAGAGATTGATGGTATTTGTGCCACCCTGTTTAGGGTTTCGGCTGCATATGTAATAGTTTTCATTTTTATGAAAACTATACTCTTGCACAATCGGTTGGAAAGTGCTGACAAAATGGTCAGCATAATCCATCGATTTGCGCAAGTCGGTTGTGCCAGCGCAAACTGATGTCTTGCGCAAGTATGTTAGCACAACCTGACGTCTTGCGCACATTGGCTGTGCTAGCGTAATCTGATAACTTGCGCATTGACTGTGCTGGCGCAATCTGATAACTTGTGCAAGCTGACTGTGCTGGCACAATCTGATAACTTGTGCATGTTGACTGTGCTGGCGCAATCTGATAACTTGCGTAAGCTGACTGTGCTGGCGCAATCTGATAACTTGTTTCACATAGCACAAATTTGATGATCTTTTGAAGAAAATTTTTGATTTTGCATATACTGATCTTTGCCTTCTTTATTGATGCAGTTAACCTCAGGGAAGATCCCAAATACGAGGTTTTTGCAGGATTCCTGTTTGAACCTGAATACAAGGAAGTTCTTTCGCATGTGTCATTTCCTCAGTACGCCTTACCGTCCTCTCGGCAGGCTATCCTGACTGCACAAGATAATGACACTTTACTGTGTCTGATGAACGGACAACCTCTTTAGACTGCTGACGCAGTCACCCATAAGAAGCTCCTGTTCTTGTTTGGTGAGGCTCTTGATAAGAATTCTCAGCCGAGACCTCGCATGGAACAGAGGATTTTCCAGAGGGGTGAGAAGACAATACTTCTGCCAGAGATCTCCAGATGCCTTGCTTTGTCCCGATATGCTTTTGCGAGTTATCCCAGAAGAATGGAATAGGACATAACTCCACTGTAGCAAGCCCAAGCGGGAAATATCTGTGTTAAGAAGGGACCGGACCACAAAGATATGTTCTACAGTTCCTCTGAGCGTCACAACTCCTTACTAGAGGATTAAAACTCGGTTGCATTCCGCCAGAAGATTCTTCCCTACTGCTCCCAGTGAGAACTCCAATATTCGCAAATGAGTTTGCGAAGGTAGAGGGAAGGTATCCGGACTAAGATCTGCGGCTGACAGGTCTTGCGAATCCAGATAATAAGAGATGGATCTGTATAACCAATTGGATTTTGGTCCAATTTGAAGCTCGGCTCAAGGAGATTGATCTGTACCAAGCAGTGTACGCCACTATTTACGGCTTCCCTCCTAATCCTCATATATTCCTCGCATTGGCGGAGAGATACAACTACAGGACCGAAACTTTTATGACACCACGCGGAGAGATTAGATTAGCTTTGCACGAGATGAAGTATATCTCTCACCTGCCAATGGGGGATATCCCCTATGAAGATTTTGTCCCAACAAACTATGAGTTGGACAAACTGCGCCAGGAGAATGCCGATATGTAGCTGTCTTTGAAGAACTCCTCTGCCACTATAAGATTTGCTCTCTATATTATAAGAGCGGCACAACCGGCACCTGCTACTCCACCAAATGGTTGTCGTATCTTTTCCTCAATCATATCATTGAGAAGAAGACCAAAGAGCATAAAAACTGCAATCCCAACTTCTTCAGACCACTTAGCAATAGCGAAGTGATAGAGCTGATGGAGACGCATGGTGATATGGATATCAAGATTGAGGATGATCTTCAATATCCTTCTTTTAAGAAAAACGACATCATTGAAAGCTACATGAGGATGGGCTACAGGCCGATGTCGAAGGAAGCCCAGCTGGCGGGTTTTCTCACTTACTGGCCTCGACGATATGTCGTTCCTCGAGCCAGTACAGTCGACCTCTTCCATCGCAGCGTACTATTTGTTAATGTTCGTCTGGTTTTCGGCTACCGGATGGACCTGCTGTCAGCAATGACATACAGGGTGAACGTCGGCCTCCGCCTTTTCGTTGATTCGATGATTCGAGGAAAATGCAAGAAAGAAAGTTTTCCTCGGCTGGAACTGCCGTACACTTATCTGTTTGGATGACTGCTTTTGCACCATCCTTCTTTGATGAATCCTAACATGGGGCAGTGGGCAGTAGCTTTTTGGGAAGATTTTTTGGATGTAAGTGGATCTACAGCACTTTGAGAGACTGCCGACAAACTCTAAATCTCGACAAGGGATGGAACTTTTATTGGGTTCCCCCTCCAGTTGGCTATGAGCATATGTCAACTAACCTGGTCGACTTTATGAGGATGCAGCCTTTGGGCCATACAACTTTCGACTGGTTGAGGACAATTCGGCCATTGCACTTGGTGTATCGGTTCGAAGATGAATGTTATCTCGAGCCTTATCTCCCCAGCCGATTTGCACGCCAATTCGGTTATGACCAATTTTATGTAGGTAATGCTATAACATGCCTACAGGGAAAATGTTTTTTAATTGATGGAGCCTGGGCTTGGGTATATTATAATGCCCGTGACACAAGGACGACATTCTCAATGCCGACAAGAAGCGATCGTGGCCCTCGCATGCTGTATACTTACTCGATCTTTTACACATCAGCAAATACTTTTGCTGAGAACTTCAATCTAGCAGACAGCTTTGCGACGACAACTCGATTTAAGAAAGGAGCACCTGTTATAGTACTTCCTGAAAATGATGAAGAGCACGAGCCAGCTGATGTACCTTTAGAAGCTTCGAGGGAAGCCAACTTCTCCGAAGAAGTCTACGAGCTGCTACGTGTCTCTCTGAAAGATGTAAGATCTCCGATCAAGGAGAAGAAAAGGAAGGCAGAAGAAATATCTTCTCCTGTCTTAAAGAAGAAGACCGCCATGGACTCTTCAGAAAGAGTCACCACTCGCTCACAATCTCGACAACAGGCCGAGTCGGTTCATAGAGAAGAGGCAACAACCCCTACTTCCATTCAAAGAAAAACACACGCAACAGACGTAGAGATCCCAGAAGAACCTCTACGCAAGACAAAATTAGCTTTCAGAAAGAAAGTAACCACTCCCCCGAGATCTGCTCATACATTGGCCTTGATCAGTACTGTTGCCGGGGTTATGATGGCTTCTACTGCACCTGCTCTCGAGCCCAGGCAGGAAACTTCTAGTGCAGAGAAAGGAGACTAGGTTGCAGAGACAAGAGAGGAGACCGCAAAGATAAAGGATGGGGCTGCAGAAGCAAGAGAACCAACTGTAGCTCCAACCCTAATCAATGAGTCGGAATCATCTGTTGAAGTAGTACAATCTTCTACGCTTCTAACGGAAACTTTCCCTCTTCCAGCTAGACCAAGATCTCGTAGGGCTGAAGAGGATCGATTGATGATCGAGGCCCTGAAAGACTATGACTTTGGCTTCAATGATGATATAGATCCAGCCGACGCAAGTGATAGCGAGAAGGCACGAGAAGAGGGTGCAGATGATGAAGAAACATCTACAGAGGATGAAAATCTGAATCTGGAAGAGGATGTCGATGCCCATGTATCCCAAGAACAGAACACTGTTAATGACGTAACACCGGAGGAAGCTACTGTCACTGAACCAAGAGGTATTGGCTGATATTAATAATCTTCTTTTATAGGTCGAATGACTGACATCTTACTTTCATTTCTGCAGAAACTCAACCTTCTCCAATTCCTCTAGTATGCACTGATATAGTGCAGAAAAAAGCGATAGCTAGTAGTAGCCGTCATTTATCGGGCGACTCGAAAATGGGAAGCAGTCAGGCAGTGATGTCTGAAGCTACTTCTGCGAGGCTGCAGCCTATGTCAACAAATGACAATTTGGTCACTAAACCCAGTAATGGTAAGCTTACCCTTATTTTTGATCCTTTTTGATAATCGCTAATGACAACAAACTGATGATGTTTATTTGATTTCGCAAAGGAACATCTGGGAGGGGCAACTGGCTCCACTATGGCTCCCTTGTCTAGAGAGACTTCAGCCCATGTTCCAGAAGCCGAACTTCCATATTTACAAGCCTCTGCTGCTTCAACTTCTATAGGGGTAGCTGCTACACCAGTACAGCGGCTACCAATAAATTTATAGTTGGTTCCTTCACCAACCTCTTTTTCATTTCATTCGGACCCTTAGTAAAAAGGGTAATGGAAAAAGAGAACGTTGGTTTCATCACCGTCAGAAGTCCAACTACTTATCTGATCGGCGCTATCCGAAGTCAGGGTGATGAAGCTCAAGATGCTTATCTTGAACATATACTGGATGAGCTGCAGGAATCAATTAAGATTTACAAAGATCTTAATCGGAGGGAGGTAGAGCCCCTGGTGAATGCTGAGTTTGAAAGGATGACTCGAGAAGCCGAAGTTATGAAAGCTGATTTCAAGATTTTCTTGGACACTTTTGTTACAAAGTCTTCAGAGTATGACTCCCGGATGGAGATATTAGCGTCTGCTGCTGGGGAGAAAGAAAAGAAGGTTGCTGAACTAAATGCAGAGTTTGCTCGACTTCAGAAAGAGTTGAGAATTGTTCAACTTGCTCTTGAGGAAGAGACTTCACAGCATCAAGCTGCACTCCAGTAACTAGACATTCTGACCCATGAGAAGAATGAGTTTGTCACTTCTCATCAAGATGAAATCGCTCGTCGACTAGTGACCTTGCCGGCATTTGACGATAAATCTGGAATGGAGGAAGCTAGAAAGCGGGTGATGGATTCTCATGAAGAATGACTTCAAACTTTAAAGCAGCAGATAGCTAGTTTAATGACCCTACCGATTTAGTGAAAGAAAATATTTTGTACTTTCTCCTTTGTTATATGTCTTTTTGTAATGCCTTTTATTTTGATCAATGAAAAGACATTATTTTTGTAGCTCTATTATTTATTGCATATCCCATTACGGATATAAATAATAGCGATAGAAAATATATTCAGAGGTTCAGGACATAATATATTTCTTGATTCAGAAAATAATTATATTCATTATATCTGCTCAGAGGTAATGTGGACATGGCAGAATATAATTTGTTGAATATCATTATTTCGATAGACAACTTAATCAGAGGTAATAAATACGTGACAAGTCGCTGATGTGGATGAACGAATGAACCGTTAAAATGTATGAATGAAAATGAATCGTCGGGATGAACGGATGAACTGTCAAAATATATGAACGAAAAATGAATCGTCGGGATGAACGGATGAACCGTCAAAATGTAATAAACGGATGAACCATCGAATGAATGGAATGAATGTTGCGAAGAACGCGTCGCTTCGATGTTTCAAGAATCTCTGCGTATAAATAGAACAAAAATTTAGATGGGATGATCACTTTCACTTTTCAACACAAAAATATCGTCTGAAGATGCATCCAAGAAGGTTGAGATTGTCCCGAAGGTTGAAAAAATCACGGAGGAACGTCCAGCCGAACCAAACCAGCCAAAGCAGACGGAAGCGGGCGAAGGATCGTCTGCACCCAAGCCACCAAGGGACATCTTGGACTTCCTGGTTGACCCAGGGGAAACCGAAGAAGAAGAGGCTATGAGGATGGCTGCTTGCGTATTTCTAGTAAAATCGGGCAAGGACGTTCTCGGCTCTTTTGCCGACTCCATTTTCAAAAAGAATGGTAGTGGTCCTCGTCCTGTCTTTAAGAAGGATGATAATGATTCTCGTCCTTGATATTATGTAACATTATTTTTGATGAAATAAAATCAAACTTTATTTATGAACTGTCAGATCATATTTACAAGAAATCCTTTTTACATTCATACATAATATTTTTTAAGGAACTTGCCATTGATGGACATCATTGCAACTCGACCATCTAGCTCTATGAGTTGATAAGCTCCATTTGAGAAGACTTTACTCACGATATAAGGCCCTTCCCATTTTGTATCGAACTTGCCTTTGCTCATGTGAGTCATAGTCATGGGACGTCTGACTGTAAGAACGAGTTCTCCTTTCTGAAAGGCTCTGACTTTAACTTTACGGTTGAAAGTCTTCGAGATACGGGCTTGATATAACTCTAGGTGTTGTTGAGCCAATAGTCGCTTCTCGTCGAACGCCTCCAGTTCTGGAAGTCGAAGAAGATCATTGTTCTCTGTCGTCAACTCATTGGCGATAACAATCCTTAGAGATGGAATTTGAAGTTCCAGGGGTAGAACTGCTTCACAACCGTATACCAGAGAGAAAGGTGTACAGCCTGTGGGGTTGCGGACCGTAGTACGGTAGGCCCATAAATATTCTTCAAGCTTTTCACTCCAATTCCGTTTGTTAGTAGACACAAACTTCTTAAGAAGCTTGATAATAGTCTTGTTGAAGGCTTCAGCCAAGCCATTATCAGCAGGGTTGTAAGCTGTCGACGCGACATTGCCGATCTGATGATCGTCACAGAACCTTATAAACTTTTGACTGATGAACTGAGGTCCATTGTCATGAATAATTCGTCAAGGTACACCAAATCTGTAGATGACATGATGTTTGACAAAGTTGATAACACTGCTGGTTTTGACTTCAGCCAAAAGTATAGCTTCGGCCCACTTGGAGAAATAATCCGTTATAGCTAGTATAAACCGATGTCCTTTAGAAGAAGGAGGATTGATAGGACCTATAATATCCATGCCCCAAGCTTCAAAAGGCCAGGAAGCAGCAGTCGGATGAAGAAATTCTGACGGTTGATGGATGAAATCTGTATGAATTTGATAGGCTCAACATTTTCTTGCATATTCGGTAGCATCAGATACCATAGAGGGCCAATAATAACCCATTTATCGGATACGATCTTATAGTTTAGGGCCGGGTTGATGTGCTCCGCAAACACCATTATGAGCTTCACGCAATACTTGCTTTGCTTCATCACCAGCAAGACAGCGCAAGAGTAGGCCGTCATAAGTCCTTCGATAGAGAGTCTTGGTGGTCTGATTGTAGTAGAAATGAAGTGATCGTCGGCGAATACTCGTAGCCTCCTTAGGATCTTCAGAAAGTATGTCATGAACTAGGAAGTCAATGAAAGGAGCTCTCCAATCTTTATTGATAACATTGACTTCGGCGAGGTTACTGTACTCAATGTTGCGATTATTGTCGATACAAAACAACTCTCTATTGGAAACAACAACTACTTGTTGTCTCTTGACGGGAATTGCTAAGACTGCTGCGAGATTAGCTAAAGCATCTGCCTTAGTGTTACAAGCTCGTCGCACATATTCAAGGAATAAAGCTTTAAATGATGTTGCCATGTAAATTGCAGCTTCATGATAGGGTACTAGATCTTGATGGCGGACTTCATATATTCCTCTAACCTAATTGACAACCAGTTTAGAATTGCCATAGATGTCAAGATATTCGACCTCCAATTGTTTAGCTAACTGGAGTCCGATAAGTAGGGCATTGTATTCAACCACATTGTTAGAGCATGGCTGATATAAGGAATAGGCTCTTTGAATAGCTAATCCTTCTGGAGAGACTAGAACAATTCCAACTCCTACGATAATGGTCCCATTGGGCCCGATCCAGGATGCTCCGTCAAAGAACAGACGCCAGGTAGGAAATTCTTCAGAGATCATGTTTGATTTCAATGTTTCGTTTGGAATTTCATCATAAAGCTTAGATGTTTCCGGAACAGGATGAGCTGCTAAAAAATCTGCCAGTGCTTGACCTTTAACAGATTTTTGTGGAACATAAACCATGTCGTATTGGGCTAGCAGAATGGCCCATGTAGCCAGTCGAGAATTGAGTGTGCTAGGCTTCTTTATCAGTACCCGAAGAGGATTAACTCGGGAAATGACGTGAATGGTTTGGCCAATGATATAATGTCGAGTCTTTTGGACAGCGAACATAAGAGCTAAGCATTCTTTCTCAACCGGACTATAACGGTGTTCAGCACTAATCATAGTACGACTAAGATAGTAGATGGCTTGTTCATGGTCTTCTTTGTTCTTCTGGGCGAGTAAAGCACCCAATGAATTATCTATAGCATGGACGTACATTAAGAATGGTATGCCTGAGATTGGTGGCACCAAGACTGGTGGGTTCATGAGATACTGCTTTATATCATCAAATGCTCATTGACATTCTTCAGTCCAAATGAAAGATACACCCTTCTTCATTAACTGGGTAAATGGTCTGCAGCGTCCAGACAAATTTGAGATGAATCTCCTGATGTACGTAAGTTGACCTTGGAATCCTCCTAGCTCTTTTAGGTTGCGTGGAGGACACATCTCTTGAATGGCTTTGATCTTCTCGGAATCTACGTGTATATTCTTAGAGGTAATGACGAAGTCGAGAAATTTACCATTAGAGATATCCAAGAATGACTTGGTGGGATTCATTTTAAGTTGATGCTGGCGCATTAGATTGAAGATAGTTCTTAAATCTTGGATATGATCTTCCTTTAGACGACTCTTGACAGCAATATCGTCAACATAGCATTCGACAGTCTTACGCAGATGATCTCGAAAGATGGTACTCATAGCTCGTTGGTAAGTGGCACCAGCATTCTTGAGACCAAATGGCATCACTGTGTAGCAGTAGACTCCGTGAGGAGTACGGAAAGAAGTGTGTTTTTCATCTTCAGGATTCATCCGAATCTGATTGTATCCGAAGAATCCATCCATGAAGGATATCCTTTCGAACCCACAAGTGTTGTCGATTATGACGTCTGTAATAGGAAGAGGAAACTCATCTTTTGGACAGGCTTCATTAAGATCCAGGAAGTCAATTCAAACTTGAACTTTGCCAGTTTTCTTCAAGACTGGGACAACGTTGGCTACCCAATCTGGATGTTGTTCTTCTCGCATAAAGCCACAAGCTATGAGCTTTTTGACTTCATCATCAATCGCGTCCATCATTTCTGGCTTGAATCGCCTTTGTTGCTGTTTATCTGGCTTTACATTAGGCAAAATATTCAGTTTATGAGTGGCAATTTTGGGATCTAAACCTGGAATGTCTTCATAACTCCAAGCAAAGACATCAATGTATTCTCGAATAAGAAGAAATAATTCTTGCTTATCTGCCTCTAGAAGGTTCTTGCTGATGAATATCGGACGAGGCGACCCGTCTTCTCCCACGTCAATTTGGACCAATTGATCTTCGGTAGGAGGTTCCCGTTGTTCGAATCGGAGTTCCCATTGGGTATCCATTCGTCGAGCCCAAGGATCTGTTTCGGGATTTTCTTCGATATCTTCGTCATAACCTTCTGGAAGTTCAGCGGAGACCATGTTAGAAGATACAATCAATCGATGAACTTGGCCAATACTGGTGTCAGAATCCCAACATCTGGAATCAGAAGAGTTAGAGCGCTCCTCACTATCAGACTCGGAGGTTGCTGGAGATAAAACCGGAGGTGAAGTATATCCGAGACCTCTTTTCGTCCTGCTGTAATACATCTCTGACTTTCCTTAAGGAACAACCGTACGGATAGGAGTTCGTCTACCCTTACCGTAATTGAGGCCATTCTTGAAATCATAACCTATCTTTTGGATGATATCCTTTGATTGTTGACTATAACGACGAAGTTAGAGACGTCCCATATCGTTATTTTTGCTATCATCTGTATAGCTGAATTTTTGTTCTGGCCTTTTACTAAAAATTATCGGCCTTTCACCTCTCTTTCAAGAAGGAACAACAAAATATGAGTCATCTGGACGTTCAAATAATACTTCCGTCTGAAGGGATTGTACGACTCCTATTATAAATGACTAAAAGCTGTCTAGCATATCCAAATAGCATTTAGTATGATAAATGACATCAGTATACTGGAAAGTAGATGCTTTTTCATTGATTTGTACATCCATATTTACAATAGGACCTTTAGTCTTAGCCGGCTTGGTCAGATCGATTACAAGAGGAGGATGAGAAGAGCGAGGAGGATTGGACTTGTTGCGACGGAGGTCAATAACAAGCGGCTCAGAAGAGGTGAGCTCCCTTTGATCTTTGTTACGACGGAGGTCGATAACCAATGGCTCAGAAGAGGTGAGCTCCCTTTGATCTTTATTACGACGAAGGTCGATAACCACTGGCTCAGAAGAGGTGAGCTCCCTTTGATCTTGATTATCACCAGTCGATTGCTTTTGGGCTGGCAGATGAATAGCTAGTGGTTTGGAGGATTGAGGATGAGAGACACGCCCTTTGACAGGTATGATGAGAGTGTCACTGGGCACTACTTCCTGTTCTTCTTCACCGTCCATAGCTAATACCACCTTCATAAACTCTTCTTTGTACATGCGAGCGTCGTTGCAATATGCTTCAACGCCTTTAAACAGGTAGAGATCCGCCACTTCCTTTTGGACTTCTCTTTTGTCATCAACGTATTTGAAGCATTGACGGAGAGTAGAAGGAACAATATTGTGTTCATGAAGGAATGGTCTCCCCAGACGAGCATTGTAAGAACAACTATGGTTGTCTATAATATAGAAGGTCACCTTCGTGCGAAGATTGCCAATTTGGAGTTTTAGGCGTATCTTGCCTAAAGGTTCACTTCTTCCCTGATTGAATCCCAGAATAGTGGTAATAGTATTGGAGAGGCTATGCACTGGAATCTTCAGAGCATCCAACATTGTCTTAGACATGATGCTGAGTGCTGACCATGGATCTATCAGAATACGATCGACCTTCATGGAATCGACATATCCTGTAAAGTAAAGAGGACGGTCATATCGATTATCTTCCGTTACCATGTCATCTTGTGTGAAGGTAATATTTGGAATTAATTCCAGCATACTGTGACAATGGAGACAAGAGACAGGTTCTGCCTCAGGTTTCTTAAGAAAAGTTAGGCAAGTGTCTTCCTGTATCAAAGCCTCACTCAGTATTTCTCGAGTCTCTTTAGAGAGACGTAAGAGCTTGAAGATGGACAGCCAAGCCGGTGTGTTGGCCAGTTGAGCCAATATATCAAAGTTATATGGATTTTCAAGTCCAGAGGGGAATGACTTCTTCAAAACTTTATCGAAGCGGACTTGTTGTTTGCCTTTGTCGGCTGCTGCCGGTTTAGGAGGAATAGGTTCTACAACTGGTAATGATGTAGAAGGGATGTCCTCAGTAGAGGCAGATTGTACTGGAGCAGACTCAGAAGAAGAAGCAGGGTTTTTTGAGTTTCGAGAAATTCCCGTAAATAGGCTTTCTCTGACCTAGTACCCAACATGATTTCCTCTTCAACTATGGGGTCAAAAGACACCATATTGCATATCTTTGTTCTGCCCTTAGAGCGGTCTTTTTTCTTAGACGAGGAATGAGCCTCGAAGTCTGCAACAAGGTCAGGGTGGATCCACATAATCTCACCGTTATCAAGGGATAAGGGAACGAGGCCTTCACTCCGTGGAGGAGGGAGATCCTCGATCTGAAGAGTAGCTTTGGGGATAGGGATGACACCATGCTGTACCATCTGTGGCGGGAAGTTATCGAACTGTACCGAGATCATGTTCGTGGTAACAGTCTTCTCATCTTGCTGGAGAGTGATGACACCGGCGTTGACTAGCTCTTGAATCTTGCCTTTGAGTACATAGCATGCCCGAGTAGGATGTCCTATGAACCTGTGATAAACACAGTACTTAGGATGGTCAGTCTTACCGACTTTATCAGGCTTCTTCGGATTAGGAAGTTGTAATTTATTGCTCTTCAGCAGACAGTCGAAGATGCTCGCTGTATCATTTTTATCAAAAGAATACTCTACTTTTGGGCGAGGTTCCTTTGGTAGAGGTGCAGAAGGAGTAGAGGTAGACGTGGGTTGAGCCATGTTAACAGCCAAGGATTCCTTGTTCTTGAGATTGATATTCAAGGTTTCTTTGTTCTTGCGGTTGTTCTGGCGATTACCGCCACCGGATGCAGAAGATTCATCTCGATCAGGGTTAGACATATGTACCCCCAACTGCTTGAACTTTTCGGCACTCACTTCAGCTGCTTTAGCGTTGACAATGAATGATGGCTAGTCTTGGAACTATGTTGACCCTATCCACATGCTAATGATAGGCAACAAGTTTGATTTACAAGTATCTATCGTTACAACCGATGGGGTTCCGGGAGGCATTATAAGTGCTTCTTGGCGGAATCGTTCAATGAAACTCTCAGTAGTTTCGTTATGTCTTTGCTTAAAATTATTGAGGGCGGATATAGTCATATCGTTGATACCCTCGTAGAAGCGTTCCAGGAACATTTGCTTGAGTCCGACAAATAAAGTGATAGAGCTATCAGGCAGGCTGCGGTACCAGTCATATGCCGTGCCGGCTAAGCAACCGATAAAAACTCTAGTAGGAAGAGCATCACTTTGCTGGAGCTGGACAGTCATTACCTCAAAGTGGTTAATGAACTGACTCGGAGAAGGGCTACCATCAAACAACGTGATCATAGGAATCTTGTACTTTGGAAGGAATGGGACTTCCGTCCATTCAACCGGATAAGGTTGTTTGATTCCCAGCCTCTGTAGACCATCTTTCTCTTTGAAGGCCTCGAACTGAGTTCGTAGAAGTTTTATAGCCTCATTAGCATCTCCCGAGGATGGAAGAGTAATGGGCTGGCTTACCATATTTGGAGAAAGAACAGCATGGTAAGCACCACCCCCAGCCCCTGAATGACTAGGTGTAACTTGAATAGGTATTGAGGCTACAGGAGGGGACGGTACCCCCAGACCTGCAATGACAGGCATCGACGATGCTATAACCTCAGGATTTATAGCAGGTGCGGTCGGTGGTACTGTATGTTGGGCCACGATGATAGAATACATACTTGCGACAATTTCAGCCATGGTCTTCAGCTTATCCTCCAGTATAGCTATTCGTTGTTCTTGATTTGCCGAACTAGAAGCGTCTGGATCTTCAGTGACAAGTAGGCTGACACTTCTCTGTGTACAGTAGAAGACACCGTCTGTTCAGAACTTTCACTGTATGCATCATAATTAGAGAAGGAATCATCTCCTGAATAAGAAATAAGGAGATGACCAGAAGGATCTTAGAGAAGATTTCTATGCCTGATTGTGTCTCGACTTCGGGATCGAGTGTGTCGAAATACTCCTTCAGATGATTCTTGGAGTAAATCTAAGTACCGCTGGCTGGGCCTGCGAGGTTTGCCGTGTTTGGAACACTTTCTACCCCCAGTATCTCGGGAAGCCATGTTGACGGAAGCATACAATACTTCGTCTTCGTCTTCTGACATTGGTTCGAAGTTGCAGAATTCAGACAATCGAAGATAAATCATTTTGTTGTCTGGCAACAGCACTTGATGACAACCTTGTGATTACAATAGCATTCAAGTGATTGAACTGGAGGTGTTGAGATATTGTCCAGCTTTTGCTTGAGGTGCTCTCGGAGGTCAGGAACAATGACGGGAAGAGAAGAAGTTTGAGGGACGTATTCTTTGATAACATATGGAACATGGTTCCGGCTCTTCAGATGTTTTGTCCCGTGAGTATACAGGGAAGTACTCACTTCGTTAGCATAGGTGTCAGGATTTTTCATCCTGGAAGTTTGTCTCTGATGCAGGTTCATCTTCGGCATTGGCTGCTTACGTTTTGCCGAAGTTGATGTAGACCGAGGTCTATTGAGATAAACCCGTAGATCAGCAAACTCACCTCCAGGGGTTTCTGTCTGAGACACCAGTAATTTTCTCTGCTTTGAGCGGGACATCCGAAGAGTTGGGAGATCTTGGAAATGTGCAACTGGAGTAGGCAAGATGCCTCTTTGATCAATGTTCTTCCCTTTAGCAGGGAAAGTTTTTGTACTGTTTAGTGCCGAGGCACATTCAGATGGATCTTCTGCAGTAAAAACCGAAGAAGACTGAGAAAAGACCAAGGGCCTTTTCTTTTATTTTGTGACGAAGGGTTGGCTAAAGAGCGTTTTCCTCTGTTGTTTTTCGAGTTTTGGACTACGAAAATCGAGAAATGACCAAAGGGCCTTTCTGCTTATGCTGAGACGGAGGAGGAACAGTCAAAAGACTACCCCCTGTGGGTTGTGCAGGAACAGAAGAAGCAGCAAAATGCCTTCTGGAGATGGTGACAGAAGGTTCCTTGGCCATAGAACAAGCATGAGGTGCAACTTGTGTTTTAGAGGAAACAACAAGTGAAGCTTTGGCAACAGAGGGCTTGAGTTGCGCTCTGTTTGAAGGAGCAGTGATTGCGGAGGAGGGAAAGACTTCGCCATTTGTGCCAGAGGAAGAGGGGTTTTGGATTTTGCCAAAGCAGCATAGGTTGCGGATTGCGCTGCAGCAAGAGGAGCAGTGCACTACGCATGGACAGTAGGAGCTCTGGTTTGCGCTTTGGCAGCGCAGGTGATGTTTTACGCAAGGACATGAGAGGCAACTGGTTCCTTGGTAGCAGAGACAGCAGGTTGCGCAGATGACTGCACAGAGGATTACCCAGAGGACTTAGGAGTCCACACTGAACAGACCCTGTTCTTGGCAGAGGCCACAGTGCGACGAGTGGCCCCATAGTTGATCATTGCTTCGTAGGTAGTCTGGTTGACCTTCACAACCAGCGTCTTCTGTATCTTTTTGATCGATGCAACATCACATTGAGTTGTCACTTCCTCGTCGGAGGAGGAAGTCGTCCCCGGCAGAGTCGCCATTTTGTTTGCGAAAACAAAAGTCTTTATTTCACAAACTTTGTAAGAAGATTATAATTAAATTCTGGAAAAGTACAACTATAGGAATCCGATATGAAGACGATCGCTTTATCCCTTGGACAATGTAAATTTTGAAGACGATAGCCTCTGAAGAATGCAGCAGCACTTGGACAAGAACTCCTGATCTCTGATGATAGTAATGATCTGATCTCTTTAATGAAGGACTTAAAACTTTATTTATAGAGTTCTAGAAATAACTAATTTGTAGTTATTCTAGATTGCGTATGATGAACTGCGCTGGCGACAGACTGTACAGACTGCAAACTGCGCTGGCCTATTGGGCAGTTGCTCGATCATGGGCTAACTGTATTCAGACGTATGGCATTGTTTGATTGAAATGCGCTTGGTCGTGTACAGGCGGTTGCCACGTGGCAAGCAATTGATGGCATATAAGCCACATAATAAATGTCAGTTATTCGATAGATTGCGCTAGCCGAAGAGCGCTAGCTTCAGACTGTGCTTCAATGAATAGCGCTGGGACTCAGGCTGGGTCAAACTGCGCTGCGGTTGGACTGGCTGATTGTGCTGAAGTTGTACAGCTATCCTTGAGCGCTGTGCTGCACAAGAAACGAACGGAGTCCTCGTTTTTTGGGCTGCCAGGCTGTCAGAAGATCCGATCTTTGTCAGGTAATGATGGCATTGCCACGTCAGCGTAGCACGCTCTGGTGGTAGCGCAGTACAGCTCGCGCGTTCGATTTGTAGCGCAATCTGTTTCCTGTGCAGTCCATTTGAAGGGTGCACAGTTGAGAATTCTCTGCCTATTTGATAGATACAACTTGATTTTTAGGACATACACAAGTATGATAAGTTTAATGCACATTAGGACAATGCTGAGTTTAAGTATAAGTGCTAAGGTGATAGCATAAATGTTAGTGATATCATAATGATTAAACTTAATTGAATGACCATAATCAAAACATAGTTTTAATTTTGGCAACCTGATTAAATTTAAGATAGATAAGCTCATATCACTAAAAAGTAAACCAATAGGCACATATCACCAATGGTATAAGTATAAGTAAAAATGCTATAGCGATAGTATGAAGATTAGTGATAATGAAATGCTAAACTTATCATATTACAATATTCAAAAACATGATACAATCATTGGGCCGACAATTTAGCCTTACATGAGACACTACCTAGTGATATACTACTGTCCATTAGTCTCATATTATCATGTTATTCATGTTATTCGTCTTATATAGTCAGTACAAAGAGAACAACCATAAGTGGTCATGTTCAATACACACAAAGTACACTAGTGTAAACATTTAGTCAAGATAGACTAATGTCAAATTATAATACAATATTACCAATGCTTTGTCCAAATCTATCTAGGTTGTAAACCATTTGTATATTCTATAGGAACTGATAATATGATCCTCTCTGTGACACACACAACATATTATCTAAAATATAGAATATTAGACACTTGTGTTAACATTAACAATTATAATATGTAAAATTTGTCCATATGATTCTCATTAAAAAAAAAGAAATATAGTTAATACAAAAGTGATGCCTTTAGTATATAACCCTAACAATATCTCTCACTTATACGCAAAGCATTATTTTTTAGTATATTGTTACAAATCTCCCACTTATACTTAAAGTCATGCTGCAATGCATTTGACTCTCATTTCCTCAACATGACTATCAAAAACCTTAGTTGGTAATCTCTTTGCAAATGGATCAGTTAGGTTGTCCGTTGATTCTATCTTGGTCACAATAGCATCTTCTATCTTTACGATATCTTGTATCATGTGGTACTTGTGTTTAATGTGTTTACCAGTTTTATGGGCTCATGGCTCCTTTGAGTTTGCAACTGAGCTACTATTATCACAGTAAAGTGTAATAGTCTTAGGCAAACTATGTGCCACTTTCAAGTCCAATAGGAAGTTTCTTAGCCAAACTGCTTCTTTGGCTGCCTCAAAGGCTGCCACATACTCGACTTCCATGGTGGAATCAAAAATACATTTTTTTCTTGATGCTCCTCCATACTATGGCTCCGCCTTCCAACGTAAATACATAACCCGAGGTACATTTTCTGGAATCCTTATCTGACTAAAAATTTGAGTCTGTATAACCCAATGGCACTAAACTATTTATCTGGTAAATCAGCATATAATCTTTAGTCATTTTCAGGTACTTCAGAATATGATTTACTGCAGTCGAGTAATCTTGTCCTGAGTTAGACAGATATCTGCTAACCATACCAATGGAAAAATAGATGTCTGGAAAAGATTCCTACTACCGAAACATAAGGAGCCGCTTTCATTTCCTCTATCTCTTTAGGTGTCCTCGGACACTACTCCTTTGATTGAGCAATTCCATGCCTAAAAGATAAGAAACATTTTTTAGAATTTTCCATGCTAATGAGTTAGTATAGTATCGATACCGGTAGCTTTAGATAAGCCTAACATCATTTTCTTGCGATCTCGTAGAACTTTGATCATAAGATGTGACTTATTTCTCCCATGCCCTTCATATCACACTGTTTAGATAAGCATACCCTTGCATTAAATAACAAGTTCACCTTGTTACCAATGAGTAAGATATCATCCACGTAAAGTACTAGGAATACCACCACATTTTTGTTGCACTTTTTGATACACATGATTCATCCGGACATTAATCAAATCCATAGAATTTTATCACTTGATCAAAACGGATGTTCCAAGATCTGGAAGTTTGCTTAAGTCCATAAATGGACTTCTTGAGCTTACAAACAAGATGCTCTTGACCCTTTTCAATAAACACGTCTGGTTACTTCATATAGATGTTCTATTCAAGACTTCTATTAAGGAAAGTTGTTTTGACATCCGTTTGCCAAATCTCATAATTGAAATGAGCTATAATAGATAAAAGAATTTGGATAGACTTAAGCATGGCTACCGGAGAAAAGGTTTTCTCATAATCGATACCCTCTTTTTGAGTAAATTTTTTTTGCAGCAAGTCATACTTTAATGGTTTCAACCTTGTCGTTGGCTCCTTTTTTTTCTCTTGTAGACTCCCTTGCATCCAATGTCTTTCACACCAATAGGTGGTTCTACAAGCTTCCAGACTTGATTAGAATTTATAGATTCTAGTTCCTATATCATTGCTTTTTGCTAAGATTTTGCATTTTTTTTATCACGGAGTGCTTCATTAGAGGTGAAGGGATAATAATCCTTAGGGATGAAGTTTGATAACTCCCCCAAGAACATAAATATTTCAGGTTGCATCACAACCCTCCCGCTATGATAAAGTAGGTTGTGGTGTAATATTGATGACACGTTGTATAATTACTTGTGGTTCATCATCTTGTACTGTATGTTTTAAATATTAGGTGTCTCTCCTCACAATTCTTCTAAAACAACACTACTCATGGGTTTGTGGTTCATCACATAGTCTTCCTCTAAGAATCAGACATTGGTGCTAACAATGACCTTTTGATCTTTAGGACTATAAAATAAACCTCCTTTCATTCCTCTTGGATAGTCTACAAACAAGCATACTTCTGAATCAGATTCCAACTTATATGCTTTTCCATTCAACACATGTGTTGGACTACCCCAAATTCGAACAGTTTTTAGACTAGGCTTAAGCTTGGTCCACAAGTATGTGGGTGTAATAGATACTAACTTAGAAGGTACCAAGTTCAGAATATAAGGTACAGTCACTAAGGTATATTCCAAAAAATAATCTGATAATTTCAAATAACTCATCGTTGATCCAACCATCTCCATAAGAGTCATATTCCTTCTTTTTTTAATGCTATTTTGTTGGGGTCTTCCAGGTGCAGTCAATTGGAATGTAATCCCAGCCTCTGATAAATAATCTCTAAACTCTCTAAAGAGGTACTCGTCACCATGATCTGAACGTAATGACTTGATATATTTTCTAGATATTTCTCCATTTTTAGCCTTAATTTTTTAATTTCTCAAAGCACTCAGACTTACGGTGTATCAAAGAAATGTATCCATACCTTAACTAATCGTCAATGAATGTGATAGAACATTCAAAGCCACCACTATCTTGGATAGTCATGGGACCGCATAAATTAGGATGAACAAATTCCAACACATCTTTGATCCTATGCCCCTTGTCGTGAGAGGCATTTTTGTTATTTTACCTTCAAAGCAGGATTCACAGACTGAAAGTGCCTCTAGTTCCAATGAACTCAAAGGTCCATCTTTAGCCAATCTTTGAATCATTCTTAGGTTAATATGACCTAATCACAAGTGCCAAAGATATGTTTGGTTCATACAAAAAAAGTACATTTCTCTTATTTAAGTTATAATATGTATTATTTATTTTCATAAGTTGCATTGTGGGTGGAATAAAATTAATGACATAAATTATCTACTAATGTACTAGAATAGATAAAACGCTTATTTTTACTAATAACAATATTGTTATTAAAATAAACTGAATATCCATCATCTACTAACATAGAAACAGAAATTATTTTTTATAAGTGAACGTGCAGACAATTTCTCAACATCAAAGACTTATTTCTACCGAAGATAAATGAACATCCCCTACTGCAACGGCCGCTACTTTCGTAGCATCACTTATAAACAAGCATATATCTCCATCACTTAGTCGTCTGGTTTCCTGGAACCCCTGTAATATACTATAAACTTGATTAGTGGATCATGTATCTACACACCATGTGCCAGTAGATAACACAGCTAAACATGTTTTTAACTACTAGTAAATGAGATATACCTTTTTTGTTCCTTTGCTTGAGAAGTGGACAGTCAATCTTCCAATTTCTTGACAATTTGCACTTGAAACACTTGCCTTTCAGCTTTTTTACAACACCTTGAGGTCACATGACGTTCTTTGCTGAATTTGATTCTTTCTAAATATTATTCTTCTTCTTACCGTATTTCGACTTAGAAGTAGAAGATTTCTCAGTTGTGAGACTCGTCTCACAGTATCGGTATTTATATAAATATACGTATTTTTTGTATTATATTTTGTATTTTTTTTTGTTTTCGAAATGCTTTAAATTTTTTCCAACTTATAGATCTTCTTCTTGACCGGCATACTGCCAGTATACCGACGGTATGCCTGTCACTCCCGTTTTTCGTTATACGTATTTTCAGTATATGTGTACGAAATTATGACATTTGTTAGGTTACCCATATTTTGACTTGTCTTTCTTAGCCTTGACTTGGTTTAATCTTGACTTCGTTTAAATTTGGTTTGGTTCAACTTGTCTTGGCTTTGCTTGGTTTGGTTTGGGGTTGAGATGTAAAGGATTTTGTATAAAAAAACAACTCCTCTCTCTCTTTATTTCTTCTTCTCTTCTCTTCCCCTTGGTGCTTAATCTTAGGCAAGTACATCTTGCAAAATCTTGAATAATATTCTTTTATTGTCATTTTTGTTTGTTCTAATCTCTTCCTTTCATGATTCTAAGCCCCTTTAGAACTTGGAGTTTTTTTTGTTGGGTACAATTTTATAGATCTAAGTTTTGATCTTTTTCATTTTTTTTGGTTTTGATCTACTAAAACTTGGTATTTTTGAAACTAGTTGCTTCATATTGTAGGAAATCTCGTTCTACCCAATTTTGACCTCTGAAAATTTAGACTTTGACTTGTTTTGAGGGAGTTATGGACTTTTGAAGTTTATGGGTTCAACCAAGCATTTTTATGCTAGTTGGGAAAGATGAAAAGAGTTCGCGTGCACTTTTAGCGCCGTGCCATCTCGGTTGCGCGCGCTCTGGCACAACCTAGCTTCTGGCGCAACCTAGCTTCTGGCACAACCTGGCTTCTAGTGCAGCTTGGGTTCTGGCGCAGCTTGGCTTCTGACGTAACCTGCCTTCTGGCGCAACCTGGCTTCTGGCACAGCTTGGCTTCTGGCGCAGCTTGGCTTCTGGCACAACCTGGCTTCTGGAGCAGCTTGGCTTCTGGCGCAACCTGGCTTCTGCTGTAGCTTGGCTTCTGGTACAGCTTGGCTTATGATGCAACTTGGCTTCTGGCACAACTTAGCCGGGCACTATTTGTAACTTGTTACCATTTGTTCCTTGGCACCACTTGTTCCATTACACCACTTGGCACCATTTATCACTTGGCACCATTTGCCACTTGGCACCACTTGTCCCCTGGCACCACTTGGTACCATTTGCTACTTGGCACCATTTGTCCCTTGGCGTCATTTGTCCCTTGGCACCATTTGTTTCTTGGCACCACTTGTCCCCTGGCACCATAATCATAGTTTTGATATTTTGGCACATTTTCTGTACTTAGCTGTTTTTGATATTTTCTTCGACTGTAATAAATTTTTAACATGATTAGATGATCTCGTATAGTTAGAGAATGATTGTACACCATATATACACTTGACACTAGCACATGGTCAATTATTATTCTATGTCTTGTACTTACTTTTATTTATTCCTTTTCACATGCCATGATATGTCTTTCCTTTTGATTCTTTTTTATATGCTATGATATGTATTGCCATGCCTTCTCGAATTTATTGTACTTTGCAGTCTATGCCATGTTTAGAATTTCTTTATTATGGCCCGTCGTGGTGCACCAATGTTACATGTCTTCTTTGCTTACTAGATAGTGGTCCATCGTGACGTACTCATGTTACATGTCTTCTTTGCTTACTAGATAGTGACCCGTCATGGTGTACTGTCATACATATCTTTTCTTGCTTACATAATAGTGTCCGGTCATGGCGCACTCCCTATTTTCTCTATAATGGCTCGTCGTAGCGCACTCCTAGCTTCCAGCTTATTATATTTTCTTGTTGTGGCTTGTTATAGTGCACTTTCTTGTATTGTCCAGTCTTGTATATCATGTCTAGGATGGATTCTGCGGAATGCCACATCCAGAATCCAAAAAGAAAATGTTAAGGACTAAACAATTAGCTTGATTACCTAGATGCATTGGGAGGGAAGAATTTTTCAGTTGCATGCAAGCCCTTTGTCCCGGCCCCAACCTGAATGGATTTGGAGCTATCTGTCATAATGAGCACACTTCCAGCGCACCGTCGAGTGTTGTACCTTTTATATATTTTAGGGTACATTTGTCTCCTGGACAATTGTAACCACTATTAGATCTTAGGGTACATTTGTCTCCTAGGTGATGTACCCACTATTAGATCTTAGGATACATTTGTCTTCCGGGCGATGTATCCACTATTACTTTCTTTTCCTTTTGGCCTGGATAAGTCGGGTAGTCTGCATGGTAGGTAACTAGATTGGATTTCTCAAAGTGCATATGTTAGTAATTAGGATTGTGATAACCATAGTTAGCTAATGTATAAAGCCTACTAATTGCATGATCGTGATTGTTGTATGGAGTCCAGTCTATTCTAGTTTTGTCTAGGCAATATCCGTATTTATTAATTTCAGTATATCATAGTTTATGCTTTACTTTGCTGATAAATAATTAAAGACTAAGTTATGTTCAAGAGAAGGGTTAAAATCCGGTTCTTATTTGGTTTACGGGTTGTAACTTGGGTTCTGGAATACTTTCTTAGTCATCTTGTCATTTGTCATCCTATTTAGTACTCACACGCCATACATGATACCTATGTTGTACACTGATTAGAGACGAAGTTCTATTCAGGAGAAGGGTTACAACATGTCACGCCTCGATCCGAGAAATCGCTCATCCTCGCTAGATTTCACCCGAATTATCGTCCTCGCTGGGACGTGATGCCGTACGAGCCTGAAGTTCCGCTCGTACAAGGCACGATAACAGGTTCACATAGTATTTATCTCAAATTGACAACATAAGCAGCAGAAGGAAATATAGTATACAATAATAATCTCTTTATTAATAATGAACTGAAGGTTACAAAGGCTTGAATAGCCCAACTGAATATGCCAACTGGCTACAACGCTAATGATCTCTCTAGCTCACAAAGGATTATATTGTTCCATACATTATGCCTCTTTATAGCCAATAAGTAGTCTTCGACCGAACATCTTCATGTTGCAAGTCTGAACGCCAATGCGGTAGCTTCTCTTGAAACGCTAAGGACTCCATGCCTCGGCGCATCCAAGCCAAGCCCTGCCCCGAGCTGATCATAAGCTGAATCTGCAAGAAAATTAGTGGGGGATTCGTTCTTTCGTCCTCGTTGCACTGATCAAGACCCACTCGCACCCAAACCAAACACTAAGTAAATTTAGTGAAACATGCAACATTATTTAATAATCTTTCTAATTAGCCTTAGGGTCAATTTCTTGGCATTATTCAACATAACAACTTAATATAAATGTGTCTGATATCGTGTCCGTGTGGCAGATACAGTTAGACATAATATGAACATAAATATAGTGTTCGTGCTCGTCTTCGTCCCATTTTGCCTAGCCTATAATGGTTAGAACTTTACATAAGCAATCATACGATTCACGCAACCAACCTACCATACTTAGACATATGCATAAGGGTGGCAGGCCCTGCGCCTGCATCCAACTCTAATTTCAGCCTACAGGCCCTATCTATTAAGGTCACGGTGTTTCGCACCGTAATGGACTTGGCATCCTTATGTGTAAGCCTATGATATCTTCAATACGGGTTTGTATTCCAGTATCTGAAGGATCCCAAACTTACTGATATCATAGCTTATCACAACACAGGACGGTCGCAACCCGTCCTAATGATGTGTACCATAAATACCATACATAATTTCCTTCTAGGCCGAACGGTCCCGGTGCCCCGGTCGTAACCGTCCGAGGGAAGCCGTACCCGTGCACGGGCCATCCGAGTCCATTGACCATACAATACACGCCGTAGCTAACAAGTCATATCATACCAACCAATCTCATGTTCCATAAACATTATCCACATTCTTTATCTCAAGTTTCGACGACATTATGCCCCAACTAATCCGTATTGATGCACGACGTCCAACAGCTTAGACTTTTTGTACTTATATTCAACAGCATTCCATTCGTAAGTTATTCAAATAGCCTAATTCCATAGCTACTTAGTCATTTCCTAGCTTCCGTGCATGAGGGCACGCTCAATGCCATAATCAATGTTCTAGGCCTAGTGTTTAATGTTCTCGGAGTCGTGCACGTGATGCATATCTTGATATCGTCTTTCAATGTTCTACTATCACCGCCCTACCGTGACCCGTACACTTGATGCACGTTGCTTCAATTGGTCAATGTTCTATTCTAAATGTTCGACACACGCTAAGACCTTTAACCGTTCGAGCCACACTCGCTAACTTAATGACAACTTGTGCATATAAGGATATATTTTATTAGATGTGAAGAAGTAAGGAGAGAGAGTCAAGAATCTGCCCATATTAAGCCGATACGCCTTGTCGTCTTGTCGAGCTGATGCGGCTTGATTCTATAACTTGGTCGCACGGCTAAATCTTTTGACTTAGCCATTCCGTTGAGTTACTCGACTGATTCGGCCTACCGTGCCCATGCCACCATCCATTGCAAGATGATGATTTGGTTTTGCGGATACTTTACTGAATAAGGCAAAATGTCGATCTCTTATCGTCCAATGTAAAAGCATAGCCTGCACACCAGATCAACTAAAATAAGCATTTGCTCAAACGGGACTTATCCTTTGCATCGATTCGATTCATAGATTCCAATCGACTCAAAGCTTTTCTTCGGCCAACGTAACTCTTACATCGATTTGCATCGATACTTCATCGGGTCTACGCAACTCTTCAAGTCAACGACTCATCATAATGCACCGTACGGATCGGGGCATTACATAATATGCCACTCAAAACAAGGTTCGTCCTCGAACCGAAACCAATACTTAAATCCAAGTGTTCCGTTAGACCGTTTCACGATCTCGTGCTACTATTGCTTGAATCATACAACTTGATTTGGATCATACACATATTTTAGGCGTCCCATCAATATATGCATTTCAACCAAGCTGAGTTGTAGGATATCGGGACAAGACTAACATGCTCAACTTAAATCCTCAAGCACCAATCATTCCATACTCGACTTGGTCAAATCTTAGCTTCTATTCCCAAAATACTTCTCGTATGCATTATTCCATAACATGTGATCTGCATATAACTTAAATAAAAACTATTACTTCGATCCCATAAGTTTCTCGCTGGCCATTTAACGCTTGTATTGCGTTAAGTCATTGCGCATCTGATCGTAACAATTCTCTGTAATGCCTATTCGTCCAATCGTTTCCTATCTCTCACATAACTCAAATCTTTCATCTAGTCGTTCATAACATTTGGCCTTAATGACATGGACTAAGTCCAACATGTCCAAACTTTCCTTGCCTACCATCTGTACTATGCATCGTACACAACTATTCCATTACGATTCATGTTCTCGAACTATCTATATATCGCGTATGGGGCTCCCCCCACTAGGTAACTTATTCAGACATTATACGTAATCTCTTCTGACACAAGAGGTCAACTTGAGTCTACGATGCTCAAAGGCAACAATCTTTCCGACCCAAGGTCTCTTATGATACTTCCATCTCTGATTCTTGATCGAATAGGAATTATTTACTAAAATTTTGAATTAATCCCAACCAGTTCGTTTCGTAATAGATCGTGCGCTCAAACACACATAGCCTAACCGTTACTCAAACCGATCTATAACACGGCTCTAAGGGGCATTCTACTATTCGTCGCTCTCGCTTATTGTAGAATTCTTGCAATCGCCTTATCACATCACTATTCTAAGTACGTTCTTCAACATCTATTCGATCATCTACCAACCAAGTCTATCTACGTACCCATTCGATCGATTATAAATTTTCTAACCATATCAATCTAGTTGAAGGCTACTCGCTAACTTCCGGAACACGATACTTAATCGCTTAGACTTATCCTCAACATCCACTACATCATCCTTCATCCTCGATAAAATTTCTTATGTGACTTCATTGGGTCATCCAATAGAACTTCCATATTTACTTGATTTGGCAGGTCAAGTCTTCTAGGGTCATCTATCCCGAAACTACGCTTGATAATTGAAGATCATCAACGGGGGACAGTTACTACGAACCATGCTATATCCAACCGCAGAGCCAAATCAATTCCCGACAATTCCTATGGGACTTTATCTACTCCGAAATAATTTACCAATCCGTAATTTATCTACCCCTGCGCAACCGATGCGCCGTTAACTACTCGAATCACTTATGCACATTACATGTCGTTACTACTCGAATCACTCATGTATTACCGTCGACTATTTTTGCTAGTCGTATGACATCTACTCGCCTCAAGTCCAAGTTTACCTATTTGTGATCATAGTTCGACACATTCCATACTCATCAAAATCATCCTCGAATAACTTTCGCATCAAACCACAAGTCAAATCCAATTTTGCCATGCCTTGTAAGTTTGATCATCCCCGCTGTATGAATCACCATACCAGCGCTCACACGGAATAATCGTCCTAATTTGGCGTGACGCATGTGCGATGCTAGAGTTGCAGTCGCATAAGACAAGAATGTGAACATTGTAGTTATCCTCGAAACAATCAAGCACTTTCGTTTTATGTGAACCAGCATCAACTTAACTTGCCTCTTATTCATCCAACAACAATGCTCAACATAATTTTAGTTCATTTGATCAGAGTATCCCCGAGTTATTGCACATCGTCTTTGATACGCCTCAATACCATCGTCGATATGCATAACTTAAACATCTTCCTCTCTCATAAGCTCCAATTCGTTGCAATCACTGTTATCATCTGAACTCGAATACGAATCAAGCCTTGCACACATCAAGATCCATTCAGTTGTAACTAAATACCATCATCACGACACAATTTCCAGTTCATATATCCATTCTCATATTCCTAACTTGCACTTCCAATTGTGCTACCGACTCATCGCGCTGACTCAAATTCGTTCGTACGATTTCTTAGTACATACTCAATGCAATTTCGACCAAGTCAACTATTTTCTTATCGCAACATTCCCTCGCTACACTCAGCCTATCGTTCGATTTACACTTAACGAATCCTCGTCCGATGTACCATCCATGGGTACGACTTTGTGCATAATCGTTCAACTCAATTCATCGAAGCATACTTGCATCGACTTCTATCGAGTCATTCCACTCGAGTCTCGACCATACTCCATCTATTGAGGTCAAACCTATCGTAATCAACACAATCGTCTTAATGCATTCTATTGCAAGTCACCAAACGGCTTAACATAACTATCGCTAAGTGGTATTACATATACCACTCAGGAATCGAGCTTATCGTTATCGATACAATGCTTTACTTCACTGATCGCACAAGTGGTATTGTACATACCACTCTAAATCGAGCCACTACTCGATATTACACTCCACATAGGTCCGACATCTATTCCAAGTCAATCATCTCGTGGCAATCCTTTTGATCCCAGCTCTAGCGTTCGCTTACTCGAATTGGTACAACAACTAGACCAACATGTACAGTCATTCACTTAAGTTTGACATTCATTCAAATCTAACCGTGCCTTGGCGATCATATCAATCACACACGCAATATTCTCTTATTCAAAGCTCAACGCGACATTTGGCCAACATAAACGTTCGCCTACTTCGAAACTCGATTCAATGCGGCCAACTTACAAGTTCGCCTACTCAAACTCAACTTAGCGACCAACTCGACTCGTTACTATCATATCTACGATTTTTCAATCTCACTCATTGCAACTCGTACAACAATTTATTCTCGATACTTAAGGTCATTACTCAATCTCATTTAACATATCGTTATCCATCCGCATAGCCATACAACATGTATCATACCATGTCGACTCATTGTACTGATGTAATGAACGATTAACGACCTGCTGCACTTCATGCAACCAATAATACATAACCATTTGCATAGCCACATAATATGCATCATCTCATATATCAACTCGTTGTACTTCGTGCAACCAACAATACGTATCTCTTCGCACTTCGTGCGATCAACAATACGTATCTCATTACACTTCATGCAACCAACATCACCATATTCGTTGCACTTCGTGCAACCAGCAATTCATAACTCGTTACACTTCGTGCAACCAACATTCTCCTCATAACTCTTTGCACTTCTTACAACCAACATTATCCGATGGCACTCGGAGAGAGCGTAATAGTCACGACATACTTGTGGCAGACGTACGTAATATAATACAGACTTATTGTATGGAACATCCAATGTAGCGTCAAGCAGATCCATGAGCCATGTGGTTGCGGAAACAACTTAGGGTTAACTGATTTCGATAGCTAAGCAACTGAGGGTTAAGAGATTCGTTCATGGTCCAATGGATGGAACCGCTCTGATACCAACTTGTCACGCCCCGATCTGGAAAATTGCTCATCCTTGCTAGATTTTACCCGAATTATCGTCCTCGATGGGGCGTGATGCCATACGAGCCTGGAGTTGCGCTCGTGCAAGACAAGATAACAGGTTCATATAGTGTTTATCTCAAATTGACAACATAAGTAGCGAAAGGAAACAAAGTATACAACAAGAATCTCTTTATTAATAATGAACTAAAGGTTACAAAGACTTGAATAGCCCAACTGAATACGCCAACTGGCTACAACGCTCATGATCTCTCTAGCTCACAAAGGATTGCATTATTCCATACATTATGCCTCTTTATAGCCAACAAGTAGTCTTCGGCCCAATATCTTCATGTTGCAAGTCCGAACGCAAATGCGGTAGCTCCTCTTCAAATGCTAAGGACTCCATGCCTCGGCATCCAAGACAAGCCCTGTCCCGGTCGTAATCGTCCGAGGGAAGCTGCACCCGTGCATGGGTCATCCGAGTCCATTGATCATGGAATATGCGCCATAGCTAACAAGTCATATCATACCAACCAATCTCATGTTCTATAAACATAATCCACATTCTCTATCTCAAGTTCCGATGGCATTATGCCCCAACACATCCGTATTGATGCACGACGCCCAACGGCTTAAACTTCTCGTACTTATATTCAACGCATTCCATTCGTAAGTTATTCACATAGCCTAGTTCTGTAGCTACTTAGTCATTTCCTAGCTTCCGTGCACGAGAGCATGCTCAGTGCCATAATCAGTGTTCTAGGCCTAGTATTCAATGTTCTCATAGTCGTGCACGTGATGCACATCTCGATATTGCCTTTCAATGTTCTACCATCACTGCCCTACGGCGACCCGTACACTTGATGCACGTCGCTTCAATTGTTCATTCTATTCTTAATGTTCGACACACACTAAGACCTTTAACCGTGCGAGCCATGCTCGCTAACTTAATGGCAACTTGTGCATACAAGTATATATTTTATTAGACGTGAAGGAGTATGGAGAGAGAGTCAAGAACCCGCCCACCTTAAGCCGATATGCCTTGTCGTCTCGCCGAGATGATGCGGCTCGATTCCATAACTTGGTTGCACGGCTAACTCTTCTGACTTAGCCATTCCGTTGAGTTACTCGACTGATTTGGCCTACCGTGCCCATGACACCATCCGTTGCAAGGCGACAATTTGGTTTTACGGACACTTTACTGAATAAGGCAAAATGCTGATCTCTTATCATCCAGTGTAAAAGCATAGCCTGTATATCAGATCAACTAATTAAAATCATCACCTGCTCAAACGGGACTTATCCTTTATATCGATTCGATTCATAGATTCTAATCGACTCAAAGCTTTCCTTCGGCCAATGTAACTCTTGTATCGATTCAGCATCGATACTTTATCGGGTCAACGCAACTCTTCGAGTCAATGACTCATCATAATGTACCGTACGGAGCGGGCCATTACACAACCCCGACCCTTGTATGGTTTATGGGTTGTAACTCGGGTTCTAGAATAGTTTCTATGTCACATGCTCACATGTTTCAGTAATCTAACATGCTCATATGTCCAAGTTATCTAACATGCTCACATGTCACAGTTACCTTACATGCTCACATATTCAGTTTACCTCACATGTTCACATGTTCCTTTTACCTTTACATGTCCACAGTTTATATTTTGTCACATGTTATTTACCATATGCTCTAAGTTGCTTTGCATATTATCTTTTCTATTCTCGAGATGAGTGCATTGGTAGTGTACAAGTCTCGATTTGTATTTACTTATTTATGTCTCTATCCATTGTTGTGCTAGTTATTGCTAGTTTTAGTTCATAGTTTGGCTTCCTTTGTGGTACTTCCTATTGGAGGTCTGACCCCACTAGTTTCGTTTGGCCAGATCTGATAGAGGAGCCCGGAGGATCTTCCATAGCATCTACTCGATGGTGACTACCCGGAGCACCATAGTACATTAGTGGATGTTTCTATATCATTCTTCCACTAGTTATGTACATTATTCTTTTGTGGCATTTAGCCTCCGAGCACGTATTTAGCTCGTGTTTTAGATCTTGACATTTAGCCTACGGTCCTAAAGATGATTTGCGTATTCTAAACTATAGCTAGAGCTTATTATGTATGACTATTACTCTTGTTAGTTCTTCACTTTGTATTAATAGCTTTATGATCATTCATGTATATATAGTTTGGGACGCTATACTATTTTATGTCTGATAATCATACTTTTTGTACTTTGTATTTTTGCCTATGATTGAGATACCTAGGATCGTTTACCCTAGGATTGACTGTTGGGTTGTAGTAGTAACCTCCATATCTTGACGACTTATACGTTATTTCAGAGTACTATAGTACTTTGGTATTACGTAGATGGCCTGGCCCGTCCCCTCTTGTCAGTATTTTGGTTCTGGGGCGTGACATAGGTTTTAGTGGTGGCCCATGGAGGTCTAATTTATCAGATATGTGGGGTTACTAATATTTAGATATCCCAATCACATTTCTCCTTTATTGATAACCTTCGTATATTCTATATCTCTGATCCTTTGACCTGATATCTGCCTTGATCGTTAATCCTTCATGTTTCCTCGATTTGATCCTTGTGTCCTTTAACTTTCAGGGGCACTGTTTTTAATCCTTCCGATCATCTTGTTTTGGTTCTGCCGATGGCAGGTCAAAAATCTTCTGTTAGGCCAGTTTTGCAGGATCAGTCTCAACATTTAGGAGCATAGTCGATATCGACCTGAGGGCAGTGATGTCCGTCTATCTCGATCATCCAGCTGTGCCCGTGCAGTCAATATTTCTATTTCAACCAGAGTCTCATCAGTCAGTACCAGTGATAGATCATCATCCAAACGAGTCATCACTAGAGTCAGGGCATCCTGTATCACCAATTGTCACGACCCGCACCCGCTTTTCGGATACGAGACGTGTCCAAGCCAGCCTACGTCGCAGAGTCGACGGTAGAACGCTTCAAGCCTGCAAGAAATAAATGCTCAAAATCACAAAATATAATATTTGCTGCTCATTCACATTTCTAAGTTTATTACAACATTTACAAGATTTATATTTAAAGGAAAATACAAGTTCTCACAATTAATGAAAATGACAACTATTTCTACTATCTAGGTCGGCCTCAGCATACCCATGTCTTCCCAGTGTTAAGAGTGATCGTGGCTAAACCTAAAAAATGTTGGTTTCCAGTCAGGAATAGAACAAGTACACAAACCGACGGCAATGCAAAAACACAATAGAATTAACAAGACATGAGAATAACATATGAGAGATAAAACTAGAAGAAAACTGATGACATGACACGATGGAGAATAAAAGGAAAAATAAAAGACAACTACCTATGTGGTGTGAAATATCCTTTTCGACATGTGAACGGCTAGGGGATAAATCTGGCTCACTATACGTGTCGTGTGCAGCTGCTATCGTTCAAGAATAAACATTTTGAGGATATTTCTAGGTAGACCACATGTCTACTAAGATATTTCCCCTCCCGACTACTCCGTGTGACGAGCGTGTCAACAAGCAGCAAGATATATATAGACATAAAATGAAAAGACTACTATGAATCGAAAGCAATCAAAAAGTGCACTTGCCTGGGGTCCTTTACTGGTGAAACGGTTAGTTCCATCGGGTCCAGGATAGTCAGATTAGCCTACAGGTCGATATGGAGTGGTCAGAATCACAAACTAAGAACGTATGACTAGCACAATAAAAATGGGAATCGAAGGAAAACCATATAATAAATATATATAATCTAATTCAAAAAATATTTATTATATTTAGTAAAAATAATTTTCTTTGCTAAAACTTAAAAAGCTAGGAAATCAGTTCAAGGCTAAAATCTAATTTGGTCAACTATGATTTTTAGGTCAAGACTATTTTCTAAAAATAATATAATAATATTGTTACGCTTCAAAGTCCAATTTGAAAATACATGTAAACGTAGGGCCAAGATCGAACAATATTTTGTAACCAAGTAATGTAGCAATATCACTATATCTTTATTTAACAAAACAGAATAATAATAAGAATAATAACAAAGCTTATAACATTACATGTATATTTATGTATATAATAATAATTTACTAATACTTTAGTTAATAATATAATCATACTGCCACTAAAAGAGATTAGAAAATAATAAATAATGATAAAACCTTAACACATCATTCCCTACGGTTGCTGTGGTTTCTCTTGGGGAAAGGAAAGAAAATAATTTAAGAGAGAGAGTGTGGAGCATTAAAATTACCAATACATTAAAGTGACTATTAATGGAGTTCTTCTCCATTAAGAAACACACAAAAGAAAAAGAGTGTTCTTGAGACATTTAGAGCATCTCCAACCCTATTGTCTTGTTTTGTGTTGTGAATCCTATGTGGCATGAGGGACAAGACAATGTCTTGTATAGGTGGCAAGGTTATATTCACAAATGACAATGGGTTTAAAAAGTCATCTCCAATGCAAAAGTATTGAGAAGACAATACAAATAATTTTTTACAACTTCCAAGACAACTTTTACTCTTCTACTTCTTTTTTATAAATATTTTTATTCACAAATGATGATGTGGACATAAAGACAATGTGAAGTGCATTGTCTAGATCTAGACAACCAACTTCACATTGTCTTTGCCATGTCATTGCCATGTCAACTCCACACTTTATTTCACATTTGCATTGGAGAAGTACTTTTGGAAAAAATGGTTGTCATTCCTATGTGGCAACCATTTTTTTCAAACTCACAATAGGGTTGGAGATGCTCTTACTCCTCCTCCTCAAAAGTAAATTCAATTTGGAAGAAGAAGTCGAAGAAAGAGAGAATTAAGAGTGAGAGAGAAAGATCGAAAGGAGGGTTTTACTGCGGTTGGCTTTGGCCGACAGGCTGAACGGCGTGAGGGACTAGGTCGTACGGGGGATGGAGGCTCGACGACGATCGGTCCTCGGAAAGAGGCTTGGCGGTCTGGGATGCTCTGATCCGGCAGCGGTGTCAAGAGGGGTCGACACTCCTGCGAGGGCGCGAGCACTGCGGAGTTCCCTCGGTGGCTACCGGAGCGAGGGCGGTCGGTGATGGCCCACTGAGTGCGGCGGGTCTCGGATCCGGATCTGGCGCTTCCGTCGGGGTGAGCGGCGGTGGTGAGGGGGTTCGGGAAATCAACCTAGAGGTATCCGAAGAAGAGGTTTGACGTGCGCGGCGGCGGGCAGAGGTTGATAACGGGAGCGGCAAGCGAGGATGGCACCGGAGCTGCCATGGCACGCAGAAGGCGGTGATAACTACGAAAGGACGCGGCGTTGGTCAGCCCCACTGGCCAGGTACGTCGTGGTGATGGTGAGGTTGCTGGAGGAGAGGGTGCCCATGATGATGAAGATGGTGTACCGGACTCGGGCGACGGTATCATGTTCGGGTTTGTCGGACACAAATTTTAATTGTATATTGTAATATGGTGGAATAAGATTGGACACGGACACTTCGACACATTTGTGTATTGGCTTTGTTGGTGGATATGGCAATGGGACGATGGTGACGGGGTTGCAGAGGTGATGGAGATGGCTACGGCGATGGTTGGCCATGGAGGAATCGGTAGGGGTGGCACCGCGAGCCATGCCGGGTTCGGGTTGATCTCATGACGGCGATGTAGTTGAACATGGTGGTGGTAACAAGTTAGGCTGGATGATGACTCGGGTGGAGGCATGGTTACCGGGGCGGTGTACCAGTGGTGTTGGCAGGGAGATGTTGGGAGAAGAAGAGGTAAAGAAGAGATTTTTTCGAGAGAGTGGAACATAAGAATTACATATTACATAACTATTGGATAATACCAAGTAGTTTTAGTAGTTTAAAACGTATGAATATATATATCTATGTCAAATAAAGATTCATCTAATAATTTAAGAACATAACTTAAATAACATATTTCATATTATCAAATAATTCCAAACATACAAATTTAAATATTTAATTAAATAAGCGATCAACTTTAAAATAATACTTTAGCGTTTATCAAAAATGATTTAAATCGCATATTTTAAAATAAACCAAATAACTGATTATCATATTAAATATTGAAGTAAGATCCAGGATTATCAAAAATAGTATAAATAATATTCGATACTACCATGATAATCTAAGAGATATATATATATATATTTTTTTCTAAGATATATATATATATATATATATATATATATATATATATATATATATGAAAAATAATCTGGCAATTCATTTTGTTTCACAAAATATTTGTAAGGCTAAGAACCATTTTCAAAATCAAATCCTTTGAAAGTCCAAAGGAATAATCAAACAAATTAAACATTTTTATCAAGTTTAATTAGTATTATCAAATCATAAATTTAAAACTAGTCTTTGATAATAGAAATAAATCCAAAACATCTTTCATAAAGTCTTAATAAAATTTATCTATAAACCCAATAAATAAAATAAAATAAAATATTAAAAAATTCGAGAAGAGGAGTTGTACCAATACAGTCAACAGTCCGAGCAGAGATAGTATCAGATCATCCTGATATACATGCATTTCTAGGTATCATGAAGGATATGATGTAGTCACAGCAACAACGAGATCTCGTTCTCCAGCAGAGTATTCAGATGTTGATAAATTATAGTGGACAAGGAATACCAGAGGTATTTCAAGCTGAGGACCTGCAGCAAGAAGGAGTGCAGATGCAAGCCAGGCAGTACCAGTCATCTAGTCAGTCAGCATATTGAGCCCGACCAACTATAGAGGCAGTGCGAGAGAAGGAGCATATAGCCAGGAGGACCACATCCAGAACTGAGGGTCGTAAGAGATACCATACACCTGTGTCAGGTTTTCCACCTCGATATCACTCACCAGTACATCCTTACCAGCACTAGGAGTTGCCAGCCGTATGTTCCTTCTGTGGAAGAGGAGGGCACACTCATCTTACTTGTCGAAGGGCCAACTTTCTATGTTTGTCATGTAGATCACCATACCACATGATAGGGATTTATCCCCGGAGGAGTTCAGCTGGATCTTCATCCTTCCAGCCTACAGTTATACAGTTCGGGGTACCAACACCAGTTCAGCAAAAGCAAGCTAAGAGGCCTTTATCGATACAGTCCCATACATTCCAGCAGGAAGGGTCTCAACAGTATATGCATGCCGAGGCTCAGAGGCAGATAGACCAACAGTATCAGGCGAAATAAGAAGCATGTATCTATTGTGAGAAGATATGACATTTTATATCAACTTATCGGATGGCCAATAGGCGATGCTTCCGCTATGGAGCGGAGGACCATTCAGTTAGCACTTGCCCCTATCTGACATCTCGAGGACGACCAGCTACACCAGATGTACCACCTCAGTTCTTTCAGTCGTATCAGTCATCACCCCTAACTGTAGATGAGCAGTTAGGGCCAACACTAGATATTCAGCCATTGGTACAGTATCCTCCGCCGTCGTGAGCTCAAAGGGTCAGACAGCGCAGAGCACATTTGTATGCGTAGTCTTGGGGGCAGCTCTAGTATTTGCATGAGGGTAGTACCTAGGGAGTCTCAAGTACCATCGTTATGGTCTTCCTTCAGTTATGCCCTTTTGATTTATCCTTCAGTAGAAGGCCAGGTAGCGACAGTATATCTTGGGTTCTTGTCGGTGGCCTTGTATTCCCCTGATATTAGGGTACGACGGTCGACTTGACTTATTCGGTGAGTGGATGAGAGTTGCTCGTCCCACTCTTCTGTCTCCGTAAATTGAGATACATGATACCTATCACATGTCTCGACTACGAAGATACGTCCTAGGTAGAGTCATGTCTTAGACTGGGTCATTGGTACCGACTTACTTTGAGACTTGACCCCTATCTATTTTGGGAGTCAACGTAGGCCAGCAAGGGTGGGCCACTCAAGTAACTCAGTAGACATATTTAATCATATGCATCCACCCCTTCTTGATTGTGCTTGTGTTATTGCTTACATATTTATTTATATTACTATTGCCTTCATTTATTGCTTACACATTTATTTATATTACTGTTGCTTTTATTTATTTATATGCCATGCTTGTTTTATTGAGATAGTTGTATTTTCGTGAGCTTTTGTTTTGGCTATCATGCTTGACTAGCATTAGAAAATTTTGAGGATAGAATTTTTTGGAATGCTTTAAATTTTTTTAGCTTATAGATCTTCTTCTTGACCGGCATACCGCCAGTATACAGTGTATACCGACGGCATATCTATCACTTCCCGTTTTTCGTTATACGTATTTTTAGTATACATGTACATAATTTTGACATTTGTCAGGTGACCTGTATTTTGACTTGTCTTTCTTAGCCTTGACTTGGTTTAAATTTGGTTTGGTTCAACTTGGCTTGGCTTTGCTTGGTTTGGTTTGGGGTTGAGATGAGAAGGGTTTTGTATAAAAAACCAACTCCTTTCTCTCTCTCTCTCTCTCTCTCTTCATTTCTTCTTCTCTTCTCTTCATTTCTTCTTCTCTTCTCTTCCACTTGGAGCTTAACCCTAGGCAAGTACATCTTTCCAAATCTTAAACAATATTATTTTGTTGTCATTGTTTGTTCTAATCTCTTCCTTTCATGATTCTAAACCCTTTTAGAACTTGGAGTTTTTGATTTTTAGGGTATATTTTTGTAGATCTATGTTTTAATCTTTTTGGTTTTTTTGGTTTTGATAAAATAAAACTTGTATTTTAAAAAACTAATTGCTTTATGTTGCAGAAAATCTCGTTCTACCCAATTTTGACCTTTGAAAAGTTAGATTTTGACTTGTTTTGAGGGAGTTATGGACTTTTGAAGTTCATGGGTTCAACTAAGCATCATTATGCTAGTTGGGGAAGATGAACAACGTACATGTGCGCTTTTTAGCGTCGCGCCATCTCGGTTGCGTGCACTCTGGCGCAACCTGGCTTCTAGCGCAGCTTGGCTTCTGGCGCAACCTGGCTTCTGGTACAACCTGGCTTCTGGCACAGCTTGGCATCTGGCGCAGCTTGCCTTCTGGCACAACCTGGCTTTTGGCACAGCTTGGCTTCTGGAGGAGCTTGGCTTCTGGCGCAACCTAGCTTCTGGCGCATCTTGGCTTCTGGCGCAACCTAGCTCGACACAATTTGTCCCTTGGCACCATTTGTTCCTTGGCACCACTTGTTCCCTGGCAGCACTTGGCACCAATTGCCACTTGGCACTACTTCCCTGGCACCACTTGGCACCATTTGCCACTTGGCACCACTTGTCCGCTGGCACCACTTGGGACCATTTGCCACTTGGCACCATTTGTCCCTTGGTACAATTTGTCCCTTGGCACCATTTGTTTCTTGGCACCACTTGTCCCCTGGCACCACAATCGTAGTTTTGATATTTTGGCACGTTTTCTGTACTTGGTCGTTTTTGATATTTTCTTTGACTGTAATAAATTCTTAACATGATTAGATGATCTCGTATAGTTAGAGAATGATTGTACACCCTATATACACTTGACACTAGCACATGTTCAATTATTATTCTATGTCTTGTCCTTATATTTATTTATTACTTTTCACCTGCCATGATATGTCTTTCCTTTCGATTCTTTCTTATATGCTATGATATGTATTGCCATGCCTTCTCGGATTTGTTGTACTTTGCAGTCTATACCATGTCTAGAATTTCTTTGTTATGGCCCATCGTGGCGCACCCATGTTACATGTCTTTTTTGTTTACTAGATAGTGGCCCGTCGTGGCACACTCATGTTACATGTCTTCTTTGCTTACTAGATAGTGACCCGTCGTGGTGCACTCATGTACATGTCTTTTCTTGCTTACATGATAGTGGCTTGTCATGGCGCACTCCCTATTCTCTCTATAGTGGCTCATCGTAGCGCACTCCTATCTTCCAGCTTATTGTTGTGGCTTGTTATAGTGCACTTTCTTGTATTGTCCAATCTTGCATATCATGTCTAGGATGGATTCTGCGGAATGTCATACCCAGAATCCAACAAAAAAATGTTAAGGACTAAAAACTAGCTTGATTACCTAGATGCATTGGGAGGGAAGCATTTTCCGGTTGCCTGCAAGCCCTTTGTCCCAGCCCCAACCTGAATGGATTTGGAGCTATCTGTCATGATAAGCACACTTCCAGTGCACCATCGAGTGTTGCACCTTTTATATGTTTTAGGGTACATTTATCTCCTGGACAATTGTAACCACTATTAGATCTTTGGTTACATTTATCTCCTGGACGATGTACCCACAATTATATCTTAGAATACATTTGTCTCCCGGGTGACGTATCCACCATTACTTTCTTTTCCTTCTGGCTTGGATAAGTCGGGTAGTCTGCAGGGCAGGTAACTGGATTGGATTTCTCAAATGTGCATATATTAGTAATTAGGATTGTGATAACCGTAGTTAGCTAATGTATAAAGCCGTACTCATTGTTTGGCCGTGATTGTTGTATGGAGTCCAGTCTATTCTAGTTTTGTCTGGCAGTGTTCGTATTTGTTTATTTCAGTAAATCATAGTTTATGCTTTATTTTGCCGGTAAATAATTAGAGACTAAGTTCTGTTCAGGAGAAGGGTTACAATCCCGGTCCTTGTTTGGTTTACGGGTTGTAACTTGGGTTCCAAAATACTTTCTTAGTCATCTTGTCATTTGTCGTCCTATTCAGTACTCGCACGCTATACATGACCCCTATGTTGTACATTGATTAGAGACGAAGTTTTATTCAGGAGAAGGGTTACAACACCGGTCCTGGTTTGGTTTACGGGTTGTAACTCAGGTTCCGAAATAGTTTCTAAGTCACATGCTCACATGTCCCAGTTATCTAACATGCTCACATATCCCAGTTATCTAGTATGCTCACATGTCCTAGTTATCTTACATGCTCACATGTTCAGTTTACCTCACATGTTCACATGTTTCCTTTTACCTTTACATGTCCACTGTTTACATTTTGTCACATGTTATTTATCCTATGCTCCATGTTGCTTTCCTTATTGTCTTTTCCATTCTCAAGATGAATGCATTGGTAGCGCACGAGTCTCGATTTGTATTTACTTATTTATGTCTCTATTAGTTGTTTTGTTAGTTATTGCTGGTTTTAGTTTATAGTTTGGCTTCTATTGTGGTACTTGCTATTGGGGATCTGACCCCACTGGTTTTGTTTGGCCAAATCTGATAGAGGAGCCCAGAGGATCTTCTGTACCATCTACTCGACGGTGACTACCCGGAGTACTAGAGTACCTTAGTGGGTTTTCCTATATCATTCTCCTACTAGTTATGTACATTATTCTTTTGTGACGTTTAGCCTCCGAGCATGTGTTTAGCTCGTATTTTGGATCTTGACATTTAGCCTATAGGCCTAGACATGATTTGCGTATTGTAGACTATAGCTAGAGCTTATCATGTATGACTATTACTCTTGCTATTTCTTCACTTTGTATTACTAGCTTCATGATCATCCATGTATATATAGTTTGGGACGCTTTACTATTTTATGTCTGATGATCATACTTCTTTTACTTTGTATTTTTGCCTGTGATTGAGATAATGTAGTGCCCCATCACGCTCAGTCAATTGGAGGAATCGAAACGTCGACGGCGTTCAAACTTAACCTTGCAACGGCTGCTCGAAGACCCGCTCGGTCGAGGCGACTCCTATCTCAGGTGGGGTAGTTTCGATAAACATGTCTTATTTTAGCCTTCACACAATAAATCGTATATTTTTAACATGCACAAGTTAGGCTTGATAATAAAAGAGACACATTCACATAGCTAAGGGAATAATCCCGAAGGGTCGGAATGTGTTAGAACATGAAAAAAGGTCCCACGGTCTGCTTAGAAGTCTTCTCAGCGTGCTTTTAAAATAACACTCGTTCCTTCGTCCCATGGATTAGGAGAAGGAAGTTGGCCTAAGTTGCCAAGTTGCCACAATGCTGGAATTAGCCTAAGTCATAGGCGTCGTCGCGTATATTCTCAATAAGCATGCACGGTCCCGTCGTACAATACTTGGCATAGCCTTCGCCTGTCCCGTGGTTTAAGTTGTATTACACGGCTTGTAACTTAAGTCTAGGACACCCAAAGAGCTTGGTTGTTGAAGTCGACCGCGTGCATAGCTCATTTCCTCGATGCAAGGCTTGGCATAGCCTTTGCTAGTCAAGTCATTGCACGAATAAGTTAGACAAGAGTTTGGTTGGGCTATCAAAGTCATAATAAGCACTGTCCCCTGTTGTCTGCGATTGTCAAGTCATATAGTCCTACGAGAATAAGGCTCTTCATATAAAGTATGTGACTTGAGCGATAGTGTCGCCTAGAGAACAAGGTCTGTCTAAGACACAAGCCACTGTTGGTTGTGTAAAAAGCATGCCACGGACAAAGGAAGTCCACGCGACTGGTTGTCACCGAGATCTGTGCTGTTACTTGGAAGTCTCGATAGGAAGCACACGAGATCGGTCCCGCTACTTGGGAGTCTCGATAAGGAATCACACGAGATCGGTCCCGCTACTTGGGAGTCTCGATAAGGAAGTCACAAGATCGGTCTCGCTACTTGGGAGTCTCGATAAGGAAGCACACGAGATCGGTCCCACTACTTGGGAGTCTCGATAAGGAAGAACACGAGATCGGTCCCGCTACTTGGGAGTCTCGATAAGGAAGTTCATGAGATCGGTCCCACTACTTGGGAGTCTCAATAGAAAGTTGGAAAGCATGGTCATGATTAAGGAAGGACTTGGTAGATCGAGTTGAGTCTTGCATGGTCATTGGACAACTTGCGCGCAAGGTGAATATAGTGCCCTGCTCCGCGAAGGTACTAGATAGACAGGGAGATCAGATTGCCGGCTTTGCAACAGAAGGCGATTGATCTGGGTGAGTGGATGAAGTCTCATTTGCTGATTCGCTTATGCCTAATAAGAATCTGAGTTTTTGATTGAATGCTATTGTTAATAACAAGATGGTAAATCATTGAGTATTCTTATAAAAGAATCCACATACTGCCATACTAAGAACAAGAAAAAAGATAACCGGTATGCTAAGAAGAATTGTTGCCTGCAAATAAGAAACGAACTGATGCCTGTATGTTAAAGAAAGATTGTTGCCTGGTAAAAAGAAATAAATGTTTGCTATGTTAAATTAAACGAGATATTGCTATGCTAATATAGATCTTTGTTCTGAATATGACTCATTATCATCCTTGATAAGAAAAGAGAGAAGATGTTGGCTATATGATCCGAAAAGAAGAAAGGCATGAAATGAATGTGTCGTACATCTGATCACAAATCTGTCTCATCTGATAGAACTGCTAGAGCATGCATATGGACTCGGACAACTCGTACACGAGTAAAATTTGTCTCTCGGGTAGAATCTTGGGGCGCCTGGAACCACTCGGCCTAGGAGAGATTAGGGCCTCCATGTGAAAATGAGATTCGATATCTGAGTCCTTAGCGACAAGTTGAACCGGAGAGTCACAGCGGCTAATCATAGGATTTTCCATGGACCATCATATAGATAGGTGTTGGTTGGTACAGAGCTGAACCAGAGAGTCACAGCTGCCAATCGAGTCTGCATGTGTTAAGAATGTTTTGCTAAGAGCTAACGATATAGAGACGAACAGAGAATAATGTTGGTATTATCATGTTTATGCTAATCCTTGTTTTGTGTAGTGATGGACCGTCGGCTATGGTAAGAATCACTTAAAAGTGATACATATATATTGCTTGAGTTTTCTACATGAATTGCTTGCAGAGATTAATCCATTCTAAAAAAATGCTATGTTCCACTAAAGAAAAGATATGATATCGTGCTTATAATTGTCCCTAAGAATTGCTTGAACAGAGAAATGATTATGCTCATGAAACACGCTGCGTACTGTACATAAAATTAATAGTCATCGTGCTTGAATTGAATAGTCCCTTGTATGCTAAGATGAAATGAAATGAATTATGGCTTTTCAAAGATGTTTTCAAAGAATGTAAACTGACTCTGTATGCATGAAATAAATATAGGTAAAATATAGCAAGATCATATCACTAGAAATGTTTACTTACTAAATGAACATTGATCGTTTTAGACAAATGTAGCTCTTTGTTCATAATCACCAGTATACTGATATACTGACCCACCATCAGTCTGCATGCAGGTGCAATATGCTTCGAAAAGGATAGTCTGAAGCGATAGCCCGAGCCTCATCCTCAGGAGCCAGAAATCAGAAGAGATTCCAAGAGATGGACATCTAATGCAAGAGTTGGTTTTGTATATAAAGGGATGTAATATATGGGAACGTGATCATTAAAATCTGTAAAGTTATGAGAGAATGTAATATTATATCAGAGAGAATCGAGAGCTTGTAATCTATTCAACTGAAATCAATAAAGAGAATTGTTTCTTATTACCATTGTGTTCAATGTATGTATTCTGAAATATGTACGTTGTTGATTCAATTATTTGCAATATGTTCCGCTACGTATTGTCAATCTTGTCTTGCGTCAGGTCCTGGCCTTGTCCAAGCGCAACTTAGGCTTACACGTCATCACGCCTTAGCGAGGACGATCGATCTCAAAGAGTCCAAAGCGAGGACGAATGGACTCTGCGGGATCGAGGCGTGACAGTGAATTCCTCGAACGATCCCGGGACGCCGGGTTCGTGTCGGCCTAGGAGGAATTACAGATATTGTACGGCCTTCATCGACGGTACGACTCGATTGAAGTGAACCGTTACAATATAGGCTACGGGTCATTCGGTGGGAGCTCGTACCTCGTACGCGGATGGCCACCATATACAAAGATCCAAGATTGCTTGACATTGCTAGTGATCACTCATATAGATGTGTCGGCGTAAGAGCGGTTATCCGCGTATATGACTTTGGATTGCGTCGAGTACTAGCAAATTATGAGTTGGATTAACAAGGTATAATTATATCTAGCGCTAGATTGAATCGGCACGGGCTAGGGTGTGCATGGTTGCAACACCATTCTAGAGCCTAAGATTTGGCTATAGCAAGGACACGTGCTTTGACATGATTATGGCATCGTCTCGAGTTAAGTCAGCAAGGGCCGTAAGGCAAGTTGGTTAAGTCTGGTTGATCTTTGGGACGCACGGCCTCGATCTTAAGGCACGAGCAAGTGTATTGGCACGACCAGCACGAGTCGTCCCTTGACGTCATTGGCACGAGAATGGTCTAGAGGCACATAAACTGAGTAAAAGTCTTGGCACGATCGAGTTTGCATAATTTTCTACTTGGCGAGGCAATACCTCGAATATATTGAAGCCACGAATAGAGTATAGCACGACCCTATCGTTGCATTGCCAAGTATAGGCCAAAGACGTCTTTGTCCTAAAATTGATCCTAAGACAAGACTAAAAAGACAGTAAAAATGGGATTAAGCTGCACAAAGTAAATGAACGTATATGGGTGGGCGAGGAGCTCACTCCACCAGTACGGTTGAGTACTGACACCCACACAGTTTTTATGTGCAGGCACAGGTAGAAGCCCGATGGTGCAGAGCACGCTTGGATGCGTCGAGGCACGAAGTTCCTTGGCGTTCCGAGGCATGCGACCGTATGGAGTCAGGAATTATACGGGACATAATGTATGGACATCACCATTCCTCATAATCTGCCACTCGTCGCCTTAAAGCTTGTATTCAGAAATGGGAGAGAGAGCATAGTGGCTTGTAATATGAGAGAAGAGTGAGCTTGAAAGACTTGTAATTTGGTCTCGTGCCCACATTGTAATCTTTATTCAATATCAATAAAAGAGTATTTTGCATGACTTGCGTTTTGCTTTCAAATTTCTGCTGCTAAATATTCAATGCTTCTGCTTGGGACTTCTGTGCGACGACCCCCGTCGCTTAGCTTGTAATCGGCCGTTATGGACCTGTCTTGTGTGAGCACAATCTAGGCTCACACGGCATCACGCCTTAGCGAGGACGATCACTCCTACGGGAGCGGGGCGTGACATAGTGGTATTGGAGCACGGCTTTACGTCCTTAGACTTCTTGTCGAATCTGTCAGTTTTGAAAGCTCGTCATTGATAAAGAAGTGTGCGCTCTCTCTCAAATGTCCCACGACATATCCATACAATAAGTCTAAATATTTTTTAAAGCTCGTACAAGTGTTCACTCGAACGCATCGGTAGGCGATCCGAACAGTGTCAAACTTGAGTTGATAGAAAATACATGCTAGAGTTAGCAAGTCGCGTGCGTGCCTAAATAGTCTTACTTCGACATTAGCAAATGAGCGTACAAAATCTGAGTATAGTCCGTATAGGAGAGCTATTCACACAGCCTTTTGGCTAAGTTGTGCCGCGTATTGCGCACCTAGACTTTATGGTGCAAATGAATTACGAACGATATTAAGTATCGCTCAGTTGGGAACAGAGATATACTTAGAGTGTATATCGATAGAAATGCTATCAGACTAATACTTAGGTGTACACAGAAGATTGGTTTAGATTTTGAGGAATAGTGCGAACGACTTAGTATGTCAAGACGCGTGAATCATAAATATGATTTACATGTGGAATATCGATAGAAATATACGAGACTGAGACTATCGAGACAACGTGAGCGATTACGCTAGAGTTTTGTCGAAAGAATCTGTAAGATGTATTAGTGAATAATGCGAACGTGATTGTGGACTAAATTGAACAGCTCGAATCCTGAGTGGTGTTTGGTCCGTCTTGGAAATCATTCGAGCAAAATTGAGGATTAGGGGTAACAATGAGTATGTTGGCGAGACGATGCGATCGTTCAAAGCCTTAGAACGCGTCACGCTTTGTTGGTCGTGACTTCGAATGTCCCAAATGAGATGTCGTTCGGACAACTTGTGAATAGGCAATGTGAGTTAAGAAACGATATTGAATCAGGATTTGGAACGATGAATAAAAATGAATGTCTTGATCGAGGAAACTTAGAGGATCCTACTTATGATTTCGAATTTGGTCGAATGGAATTATGGTATATCCAATTCGGACAATAGCATCAGTTACATGACTCAGAGTTAGTTGTAAAGGAAGATTGTCAGGTTACGTACATCATCGATGGTATTGAGGCGTATCAAAGATCAATGTGCAAAAACTCGGGGGTACGCTGATTCGAAGAATGATGTTCATTTAAAAGGTCATTATTTCGATGGATGCTATATATGAGATGTTGAAATGTGTCGAGAAAAAGATAGACTTGGCTCGAGGATTTTCTAGTTAAACGAATGACGAACAGACTATCGAATTGAGATCTTGGCTTGGATGAAAATGAAATGTTTGGATTGCTTCGACGATAACCACAACATTGACGTTCTTGTCTTATGCCAGTGTAACTCCAGCCTCACACATGCGTCACGCCGAATTAGGGTGATTATTCCGCGTGAGCACTGGTATGGTGATTCATACAGTGGGGGTGATCGAACTTGCATGGCGTGGCAATTTGATTGGTTCGACTTGTGGTTTGACGCGAAGGTGGACTCGAGACTTATGACGATTGAACTTGAGGATTGAATAGGTCTAATCCGCGTATCGATAATGAATTAGTCTAGACTCAAATAAGAGTTACGCTCAAATAAGGACGATTATCCTGCAAGAATGTGGCATAGTGATTCATGTCCAACGTAGATAATCGAACTTGTGTGAGATTGGGGCGTGACAAATTGTTGTGCTAGACAACCTCATGATCGAATACATGAATTGGTTAGAATGGATATGTGAATTATGTCGACATATCGGAAGGAATAGACTATACAAATTGGTGATTTGAACGGATTCGAATCTGTGCAACGAATGCCTTGATGCGAATTAGGTGATCATGCTCGATGTTTAGAAATTTGAGTGATGCAAGCTTGGGTAGAAAATCCTATATTATCGACTTTGGTTTGACCCTTGGATTGGGATCAGTGTTGGCATTATTGTTGGAGAACTATGATTCCAATCCTGACATTGACTTTAGCCTTAAAAAATGGCTTAGCGGTTAGGCGAGACGCCCCTGTGTCAAGAGTTAGCATTCGAAAGATTGATCTTGAGGATTGGTATGGATAGATAGAGTGAATCAAGAATATAGGAATACCCCTCACGAGATTTGGCTGACATGCATATATTTTAGGGACGCCTGAATATGTGCACGATGCGACTCAAGTAAGAATGACGAATTCTCTATCACGCGGCTTGGCTGAAATGCATGTATTTTGGGGACGCCTGGGATATGTGCACGATCCAACCAAGTGATACTTTGAATTCAAGTATGACTTGAGGAATGGAAAAATGTCGAGGATTTGAAATCGTGTTAAAGAAAAGATTGATGGTAGTGCGAACGTGGCTCGGATTGAAGAAATACATAGGCGTACTGCGTGCGAGAGTTACAGAATGTTGAATAAAATGATAAGTCGATGAGTAAGTACTTAGTTTGTTTTGAGGACTAAACTTTTTCTCAGTGGTGTATGATGTAGTGCCCCGTCTCGCTCAGTCAATCATAGGAATCGAAACGCCGACGACGTTCAAACTTACCCTTCAAACGGCTACTTGAAGACCCGCTCAGTCGAGGCGACTCCTCGCTTTGGTGGGGTAGTTTCGGTGAACTTGCCACATCTTAGCCTTCACATAATAAATCGTATGTTTTCAACTTGCACAAGTTAGGCTTGATAATAAAAGAGACGCATCCACATAGCTAAGGGAATTATCCCGATGGGTCGGAATGTGTTAGAACATGAAAAAATGTGCCACGGTCTGCTTAGAAGTCTCCTCAGCGTGCTTTCAAAATAGCATTTGGTCCTTCGACCCGTGGATTAGAAGAAGGAAGTTGGCCTAAGTTGCTAAGTTTCCACAATGCTGGAATTATCCTAAGTCATAGACGTCATCGCGTATATGCTCAATAAGCATGTACGGTCCCATCGTACAAGGCTTGGCATAGCCTTCGCCTGTCCCGTGGTTTAAGTCGTATTGTACAGCTTGTGGCTTAAGTCTAGGCACCAAAAGAGCTTGGTTATTCAAGTCGACCGCGTGTATAACACGTTCCCTCGATGCAAGGCTTGGCATAGCCTTTTCTAGTCAAGTGATTGCACAAATAAGTTAGATAAGAGTTTGGCTGGGCTATCGAAGTTATAGAAAGCACTGTCCCCTGTTGTCTGTGGTTGTCAAGTCACATAGTCCTACGAGAACAAGGCTCGTCATATAAAGTATGTGACTTGAGCGATAGTGTCGTCTAGAGAACAAGGTCTGTCTAAGGCACGAGCCACGATTGGTTTAGTGAAAAGCATGCCACGGACAAAGAAAGTCCATGCGACTGGTTATCGCCGAGATTGGTCCCGCTACTTGGGAGTCTCGATAGGAAGCATACGAGATTGGTCCCGCTACTTGGGAGTCTCGATAAGGAATCACACGAGATCGGTCCCGCTACTTGGGAGTCTCGATAAGAAAGTCACGAGATCGGTCCCGCTACTTGGGAGTCTCGATAAGGAAGTCATGAGATCGGTCCCGCTACTTAGAAGTCTCGATAAGGAAGCACACGAGATCGGTCCCACTACTTGGGTGTCTCGATAAGGAAGCACACGAGATCGGTCCCACTGCCTGGGAGTCTCGATAAGTAAGTTCACGAGATCGGTCCCGCTACTTGGGAGTCTCAATAAAAAGTTGGAAAGCATGGACATGATTAAGAAAGGACTTGGTAGATCGACTTGAGTCTTGCATGGTCATTGGACAACTTGCATGTAAGATGAATTCCTCTAACGATCTCGGGGCGTCGGGTTCGTGTCGGCCTAAGAAGAATTGCATATATTGTACGGCCTTCATCGACGATACGACTCGATTGAAGTGAACCGTTACGATATAGGCTACGGGTCATTCGGTGGGAGCTTGTACCTTGCACGCGGATGGTCACTGTATACAAAGATCCAGGATAGATTGGCATTGCTAGTGACCACTCATATAGATGTGTCAGCATAAGAGCGGCTATCCGCGTATATGCCTTTGGATTGTATCGAGTACTAGAAAGTTATGAGTTGGATTAACATGGTAAAATTATAGCAAGCGCTAGATTGGATCGGCGTGGGCTAGGATGTGCACGGTTGCAACATCATTCTGGAGCCTAAGATTTGGCTATAGCAAGGACACGTGCTTCAGCATGATTGTGGCATCATCTTGAGTTATGTCAGCAAGGGCCGTAAGGTAAGTTGGTTAAGTCTGGTTGATCCTTGGGAGGCACAGCCTCGATCTTAAGGCAAGAGCAAGTGTATTGGCACGACCAGCATGAGTCATCCCTTGACGTCATTGGCACGAGAATGGTCTAGAGGCACATAAAACGAGTAAAAGTTTTAGCACGACCGAGTTTGCATAAGTTTTTACTCGGCGAGGCACTGCCTCGAATACATTGAAGCAATGAACAGAGTACAGTATGACCGAGTCGTTACGTTGCCAAGTATAGGCCAAAGACGTCTTTGTCCTAAAATTGATCCTAAGACAAGACTAGAAAGACAATAGAAAAGGGATTAAGCTGCATAAAGTAAATGAATGTGTCGGTGTTGTATGGGTGTACAAGGACCTCACTCCACCAGTACAGTTGAGTACTGACACCCACACAGTTTTTATGTACAGGCACAGGTAGAAGCCTGATGGCACGGAGCTCGCTTGGATGCGTCGAGGCACGGAGTTCCTTAGCATTTCGAGGCATGCGACCGTGTGGAGTCAGGACTTATACGGGACATAATGTATGGACATCGCAATTCTGCAGAATCTGCCACTCGTTGCCTTGAAGCTTGTATTCAGAAATAAAAGAGACCAGAGTGACTTGTAATATGAGAGAAGAGTGAGCTTGAGAAACTTGTAATTTGGCCTCATGCCCAGATAGTAATCTTTGTTCAATATCAATAAAAGAGTATTTTGTATGACTTGTGTTTTTCTTTCAAATTTCTACTGCTAAATATTTAATGTTTCTGCTTGGGACTTCTGTGTAACGACCCCCATCGCTTAGCCTGTAATCAGCTGTTATGGACCTTCCTTGCGTGAGCGCAATCTTGGCTCACGCGACATCACGTCTTAGCGATGACAATCGCTCCTACGGGAGCGGGGCATGACATACCTAGGATAGTTCGACCTAGGATTGACTGTTGGCTTGTAGTAGTAACCCCCATTTCTTGACAGTTTATACGTTATTTCAAAGTACTGGAGTACTTTGGTATTACGTAGCTGGCATGGTCCGTCCCCTCTTGTCAGTATTCTGGTTCTGGGGTGTGACATCAGTCACATAAACATGACTGCCTAAGGAGACTTTCAGCTGACTAGAGTTTTTTCACAAGTTTCGCCAAATAATAAGACATTTTTTTTATGTTTTACTAAAAGAAATACTGCTCAAAACTTTTATGCATGATTCCAAGAATAATATCGACCTGGGTTTCTCCGTTGATTTTAGCTCGAAGGATCTCCATCTAATTCAGATGAGTCATCAGCTTGAGAACATGATCCCTTACTGGTGTTCCTTCAGCCATGGTCATGGACATTAAATTCTTCATAACAAGTTACCTATTTGCCCTACTATGATGTTCGAAGAGATTTGAGGTTGTACATCATGTCATAAGTTGTGGTCATGGTATGATACTGATGTTACATCACATTTGATACAGATATTAGAACGTAACACCGTGTCATCTCATCTACCTTCATCCACTTCTTATAAGTCTCTTTGTGCTCTTCATCAGATTCATCATCAGATTTAGGTGGGCATTCCTCACTGAGTACATATTTGTAGTCTTCAGCAACAAATACAATAGCTAATTTATGTTTCCTGTAACTCCTCTAATTTTTTTTGGAATTTATTAAATACTTTCCTAAAATACTTTTCTAAATTCTAAATTTTTATATTTAGTTCGTAGTTATTGATTAATTAATTAGTATTATAATAATTTTGGACCAAGAATGTTTAGGGACCTTTCCATTAGCTTATTGTTTGGGCTTAATTGTTTATGTTATATATTTATACCTAAAGCTTACCAAGCTTTGGTGTCACGACCTACACCCGGAGTGAGGGCACGAGTGCGTGATAACGTTCTAGCCTACGCCACAGAAACGGTATAGAACGCTGTCTAGGTCTACTATCTAACAAAAATTATAATATCGAAACCTGTCAAGATGGTCAACTCCAAACGGTGCACAAGCAATGATAATATAATATACTCAATCACAATATTCTAAGAAGGATAAATGATACTGAATGATAAAGACAACAAGATATTAAAATATCATCCAGAAAATCCAACACAGCAATAATACATGTCCATAGTCTCAGAGTCAACAATCTCAAATACAAATTCTAATATAATAACATGCCAAGGTGTAATCTGGAGACAAAGTCCAGTACCAAACAAATCTAGCTGAGCTACCACTAATGCCTCATCGGCTGGAACTAACCCCTGCTGGACTAGGGTCTTCTGGTCTATGTCCACTACGTCATGAGGACCATAGTAGGTAGGATACTCGCCTTCGCCATAATCTATAAAATTTTATCAACATTTCCAGTCAAGATGGAACGAGCATAAATCTCCAATAACAGTTCTAGTTAGACGATAAAGAATATGTAACAGTAAATAGAGAGAATATACAAGGTAAAGTGATATGTACATGAATCATGATAAGGCATATCAAAACTGTAAATGAATGTAAGAGCAAGAGAACAGTGTCTATCATGTACAAGAATCAGAAAAACTACTATCTATGTGAGTTAGCACTAGTTTCAACATGTGATCGGCTTAGGAATATGATACAAGATTTAGCCTGGTTAATCATACGTGCGGTGTATGATTAACACTGTTCAAGGTTCAAGACTTGATACAAAGAGGGTATTGATCACATATCTACACTAATACCCATGCCTCCAACTAGTATAGTGGATCCAACCATGACACGTTATAACACGAGATTCTCTGAGAAGGTAACTAGCCTTCGCAGGAATCGTATCTATACAGTGTACAAGGAACAGGGACAAGGCTCGCATAAGATATACCAAGGAATACAAGGAATAACATCTCATGACGGGATCCAGACAAATACCAATCCGTGTGAACAATGTGTTAAGAGAACAAGGATATCTATACTAATTACAAGAAACATATAGGATACATAAAACAGAAATATTCTTAAAGAATGTACTCACATGAGATCCGGTGGAAAATATCAACAGTGAATCGAGGCTCAGAGTGAAGTCACAGACCTAAAGATGAGATATACATGAGTTAAATTTGGGTATAACTGTGTTAGACATGATTTCTAGTGCATGATATACAATCTAGGTCAAACTAGGCCAACTAAGTCTACTTGGTCAAACTAGGTCAAACTGGATCAATGGTTGACCTACAGTTGACTTTTGGTCAACTGGTTAACTCTAGTCAACTCCTAATCCAATCTAGGTCAAACTGGGTCAATGGTTGACCTACAATTAATTTTTGGTCCACTGGTCAACTCCTTCCAATCTAGGTCAAATGTTGACTCTACTTTGACTTTCAGTCAAAATAGTCAACCTTGGTCAAACAAGGTCAAATCTAAGTCAAATATCATATTCCTAACCATTACCTACCAAGATACCGTACACCTTACCCTTATTGGTATCCCAATACCAATACCTTGGTTGGAAATCCAATACCTTAGTCTAGGTATAAATACCTTAACACCCAATATCAACCTTAGATATTTAGTATCTATCTATATACCCCAAGCAACTAGATAACCAATACCTTGTATCTATACCTTAGTTCCTAGGTAACCCCTTTACCTTGTAGGTAAATCAAATACCTTGAGGTAAAAGATAAAATTAAAGATATCCTAAGATACCACTATAGGTATCTCAAGATACCACTATCTATATCCTAAAACACTAATCCTAGTATCCAAGGATATTTCTAGATAGGATACTAACTATCTATACTATTTCTAGACTCTAACATCCTACTAGAAACTCTAACACATAAATATATCTAACTCTAACTCATCTAACTACTAACATAGACTAAGATACAAGATACTAACTAAATAACCATCTAATCTTCTAACTCTAACATATCATATACTAACTAACTAAGTCTAACATATAAACTAACTTATCTAAACATCTAATTCAATATCCTACCAATACCTTACCCTTAGACTATAGGTAATCTCTACTACTTTGTCAATACCTTAGACATTATCTTAGCCTACTAATTTACCCTATAAGATATTCATTTGTATCTTAGGATACCCACTCATCTACATCCTAAGACACTAACCTAGATACTAGAAACTAGTAAGATACTAACCTATATCTACCCCAAGATACCAACTTACCTTATCATAAGATATCTAATACTCTAACATCTAGTATCCCAATCTCCAAGATACCAACTCATCTAGTATACTAACTCAAGACACTAATATGTACCTCTACTAACTAGGACACGTTAAGATACTAACTTGTAGGACACTAACATATACATCTAACTAACTAACACTAACTCACAAGAAACACACATACTCAAACACGAAGGGGCTGCTGCTGCTTACTGCTTCTATAAACTGCTGTCGCTGCTTTTGTAAGCTACTGCTTATGCAAGCTGCTGCTGCTGCTGCTTATGCAAGCTAAAACTGGGGCAGCCTCTGTAAGCTGCTGCTGCTTATTGGCAGCACAAGCCCCCCTCATCTTCTCTCCTCTTCTCACTTCCTTCTAATTCTCTCTAACTCTCTCACTCACAACACACACAAACAAGTACACACTCACTTAAACACTCTTTTCTCTCCACAAACACACATATAACACAAACACTCTCTTCTATCACTCACTTCTCACAAGCACATACACACTTTCACATATATATGCACACAATCTCATCTTTTCCCTCTCCTCACGTACACACTAATACTAAACCACAACACAACTAAGCCACTTACAAACACACACACACACAACTACCCTCAAGCACACTCACACACACATGCACTTCTTCCCTCTCCTCAAACACACACACACAACACACACACACACACACACACACACACACACACACACACACACACACACACACACACACACACACACACACACACATATATTCTTTTTTGGAAAACCTGATCTTTATTGACAGAATAGGCACAAAATACCGAAGCCTATACAGGAAAATGCGCTAACGCAACAAAAGGAAGGAAAACGAAAAGTGTGAGACGCGCACAACCAAAAAAAAAAAGGAATCGTGGGGACGGCCTAAGCAAGGGCCTCCCAGAACGTGTTAGGGACGTGAGAGCAACGCCTCCTTGCTTTGAAGCAATGTCTGATGACCTCTCTGTACAACTGAATAGGGGGATTTGTCAGCCTTCATATCTGAATTTGTTCCTGTTCTTCCAAAGGACCCAAATACCGGCGGCTACTACGATCTGATGTCCGTGTTATCGGCTCCAGAAGGCCAGGAGATCGTAGAAGCCCCCAAGCGGGTTAACCAGACTAAGTCTATTGAGAAGCTTGGACCAAATATCTGTCGCCAGCTCCCCCGAAAGAAGGACGTGCTCAGCAGATTTCGTAGAGCGCTTCTCGCAGCAGTGAGATCGAGACGCGAGGCTGAATCCCATGGATCTGATACGGTCATCCGTCGGAAGCTTCCGGCAGAGTGCACTCCAGATAAGAATAGACCATTTGATGGGGATGCAGGCCTGCCAATACTTGGCAAAAACGATATCCGGCACCCCGCTGCCTCTAGCCACCAGTCTGACAGAAGCCAAAGGGAAAGTCCCACACGGGTTGGGTGACAATCTCCAAGTGTCGATCGAGACAGTCATCCTCAGATTAGTAGCAAGAAGACTGGTAGCCGCTGGCTGGCCAATCCAATCTCTGACCTTCCTCCAATTCCATCCGGAACTACCCTCCCATAGATCTGTGATAGCGTACCCCGGTGGAGTTAGAATGTTGGGGTGTATGGTGTCTTCTCCTAATCACCGCTCCAGACAGGCGGAAGAGCGACCGTCCCCCAACCAGAGGCGGATTAGTGGTTCAGCAGTGGTGCACCCCCTAATTATGCGGTGCTACGATGCCGAGGATCTGGTGTTAGTGTCCGCTTCCGACAGATGAGAGAATCTGGGGTACCTCGCTCGCACGAATTTCGTCCATAACGAGGTCTCTGTGCGCAACTTCTACCACAACTTCATAGAGAAAGCGTCCACGATGTGGGCTAGTCTGCTGAAACCCAGACCTTCTTCTTCATTGGATTTGGCCATGGAAGAACTTGGCGAAGTATACCCCAGTATATATAGATGTTTATATATATATATATATATATATATATATATATATATATATATATATATATATATATATATATATATATATATATATATAAACATCTAACATAACAAAACACAAACACACTCTAATATATCTATATATATAATATCATCCAATCAGTCCACATATGTAAATATATACCAAATTGGTATCTCTACTTATAAACATTGGTTGTAGGCCAAATATACAAAGATACATACAGAGGTATCTATACGAAAACTAAATGGGACATCCAAACCATGGAAAATATATTCTTTAACATGTATAAAATTGAAATTATAAGTCTAAATAGCCTATTGGGCATAAACACAAACACTTGGTGGGCCACCTTTGGAATTTCTCCATGGTTGACACCAAACCACTCTTAATTTCCTATTGAGGACTCAAAAGAGCCTCTAAATCAATCCTAAAGGTGGTTCATGTACGAGGGTGGTTCCTATGGATTCAAAACTAACAAATATGCAAAGAAAAGATAAAATAGAGAGGGTTTAGAGAGAGAGAGACATATTGGGAGTGGTTTTCCAATGAACAACCCAAAGGACATGAATCCGACACAGACTCCTCTAGTAAATGGACTCCTCTCCTTGATCTTGGCTCCACAATCCTTGTAGGCTCCTTTTCCTTGTAAGAATGAGAGGATTTGGTGAAAGAATGAGCAGATTTGAGAGAAAAAATAAATGGATTTGCCCTCAAGTTGGGGAAGAACACCAAATGGAAGATGATGGAGGCTACTATAAAAAATGAATGATGGAGACCTCCCCCTTCGCTTGACGGCCATGTAAATCCTATTTGGGTCAATAGGAAATGTCCAAGTTGTCCCTAATGGTTCTCCTTTGGTTAATTTAAGTCATGCAAGAAATTGGGGTCAAATTGGTCAAAGTTCTAAACTCTAAATGACTAAACTTGTCATGTGGGATTAGTCAAAATGCACTAGCCTAATGAGTCAAGTTTGTGGCCCATGCCTAGCTAATCTTTGGGCTCCTACTAGAGTCTAAGCTATCCGGGCCACTAACACAGGTCAAAACTAGACAAAACTCAAACCCGACTAAACTAATCCCCAAAATACAATATTAATAAATAAATATTCACAAATTATTAGAATATGAAAAATGACAAAATTATCCTTATTTTTGAAAACAGGCAGTTACATTCCTACCCCTTAGAAAAAATTTGTCCTCAAAATTTGAATTGGTTGTACTCTTCTCTAGGTCAAACCCCCAACAATCAAAGTCTGCAACATTCTATCCAAAGTTATACAACATGCAATTCTGTGGAAAGGGAAACAAACATGCATGGATTTAGTCTCTACAATGCCATGTTATTGTAGTCTCCATTAGAATTTTCTATTAATCTAGCATGAACATCACATATGCAAGCTAAGGGTACTAAGAAATCAATCAGGCAATCAATGGGTAGAAAGAAATAGGAAGAAGGAAAGAACAAAACCTAACCTCCTAGTCCATCACCTGCAGTGTGTGTCTCCTCAACTGCCATCGCAAAAATCATGCCCTGGCGGGGTATATCCCCCTGCTAGTACGGGGCATGATACTACGCCATAGGTGGCCTAGCTCCCACTCACTTCGCCAAGATACCCAAGTAACCTCTCCACTGATATCTAATCTATTATTCTAGGGTACCCTCTATAGGGTATCTATTCTGTAATATGATAACCATACCCGTCTACCCAAAATCATGTTATCGGAATCCTCGTCATGCCTGTAAGTATGGCTGTAATAAACCATAGGATCTGCAACTAAGGTACATACTTCTAAGATTGTGGTATCTAACATTTTTGTATTGCCGCATGCTTGGCTACGAAAATCTTAAATTCTCATAACCCGAGAAATACATCCAAAATCAGACCCTATGTCTTCGCCATGCCTGCTAATATGGCTGTGGAAGACTCTAGATTCCATAACCGAGGCAACTTAGTCCAAAGGTTTATCCTGGTAGAAAATTAATGAACACCAAGAATCAAATTCAACTACGGACAAGGAAGAATAGATAGAAATAGTTGGAATCAAATTTCAAGATTGTTTATCATGAGATTCTCAAGGGTCGTCCCTGGAATCTTCTCAAGAAGTCCTAACTGTGATTGAGTATCCTTATCCTATAGCCTATATCTTCTAAACCTATATTAGGCTCGTAGCAGCACTCTAAGTCGAGCACCACTATGATATCGCACTAATTGCGACTTCTAACTTGTATGGGCTACCACTAAAAATGTGTTACGACCCGTACCCGGAGTGAGGGCACGAGTGCGTGACAGCGTCCCAGCCTACGTCGTAGAAACGACGTAGAACGCTGTCTAGGTCTACTATTTAACAAAAATTATAGTATAAAAACCTATCGAGATGGTCAACTCCAAATGGAGGACAAGCAATGACAATATAATATACTCAATCACATTATTCTAAGAAAGATAAATGATACTGAAAGATAAAGACAACAAGATATTAAAATATCATCCAAAAAATCTGACACAAAAATAGTACAAGTCCCGAGTCTCAGAGTCAACAATCTCAAATACAAATTTGAATATAATAACATGCCAAGGTGTAATATGGAGACAAAGTCTAGTACTAAACTAATCTAATTGAGCTACCACTAATGACTCATCGGCTGGAACTAACCCCTGCTAGACTAGGGTCTTCCGGTCTATGCCTACTACGTCATGAGGACCATAGTAGGTAGGACACTTGTCCTCGCCATAATTTGTAAAATTTTATCAACATATCCAGTCAGGATGGAACGAGCACAAATCTCCAATAACAGACGATAAAGAATATGTATCAGTAAATAGAGAGAATATACAAGGTAAAGTGATACATACATAAATTATGGTAAGGCATATCAAGACTGTAAATAAATGCAAGAGCAAGAGAACAGTGTATATCATGTACAAGAATCAGGAAAACTACTATCTATGTGAGTTAGTACTAGTTTCAACATGTGATCGGCTTAGGAACATGATACAAGATTTGGCTGCTGACACAAAGTCACAGTCAACCAAATATTGACAATATTGACTAAATAATATCTGTAATAATTCAATACGACATACGACGTCTGCATTAAGCTCAAGACAGAAGACAGCTCAGCTTCCGTGTCTCAGTTGATTCTAGTCTGTATTTTACACTTTCTTTGAGTCTAGACTAATGTAATCTGAGTCATGCTGAGCTCTTGAAACTTAGACTATAGCCTACCCAAAAATCCTAAAGCTCCACCAAACCAGAAATTCCCAAATGGTCCCCTTTGAACCACTCTGTCCTCTGGAGACAGAGTTCGGGCCAAACTCTGCCTCCACACAGAGTTCGGGCCGAACTCTGTCCCCTAGAAATCAGGAACCCTAATTTTAGGGTTAGCTGGTTGCTAGTTGTCCAACGGCCAAATATTTGAATTTTTTTACCCAAATTCTGGCCGAATTCTGCCTATAAAAACACTATAAATAGGGCATGAATTCTCTCATTCCAATCCATCCAATCTTCTCTTCTCTTCTCTCTTATAAGCTCAAATAAGCCATATCCTTCCCATCTACTAGCCACAAGCCTCCTAAGTCTCGAGTGCTCAGCATCTCTCAGTTAGGATTCTTGTGCAAGAGTCGAAGAAGTCGCTTGGACAATTCCAAGCAAATCGCCACTGCGATCCTCTGTTAGAAGTTGACGTGCTCTTCTGAAGTAAAGGCACGGTTGTAAACTACTATTTCACAAATAGTGGATTTGAATCCTGAGCTAGAGTTCTCAGGCCTGGACTAGTCCTCCACGAGGGAAACCAGGTTAAAATCGCTGTATTTGCGTATGCTCTTTTTGCTCTCTATTTATTTTCTGCACTTTACTCTGATTATTTATTGTTGGTGAAAGAGTTATTTTTAATTGGTTATTTTTCTATATATACTTTATTCACCCCCCTCTAGAGTTGCCAAACTGTTCTTCAATTGGTATCAGAACTCTGTTCTCTTTATAAGGACTAACATCCTAAGAGCTGATCCATGGCAACCACATAATCCTTGATTTCCAATCATGGTGAAGGTCAGTCCACTCATAGGCCTCCCCTATATATTTGATGGAACTAACTATATATATTGGAAAACAAGGATGAGCTTCTATCTTAAGTCTCTAGACTTTGACCTGTGGACTGTCGTCACTGACGGTTACAAAAAGCCCGTCAGGATAGTTGTCGATGGTGACCTCATTGAGAAACCACACGACAAATATTCTGTCGAGGAGAAGAAACAGGCAAGTCTAGATGCTAGGGCTATTAATGCTTTATTCTATGCTATAGACAGGAATGAATTCAACAGGGTCTCCACATGCACTACTGCTCATGAAGTATGGAGACTTCTAGAAGTGACGCATGAGGGAACCACACAAGTCAAGGAATCTAAAATAAGCCGTCTCACTCAAGAATACGAAGCCTTCAAGATGAAGCCAAATGAGACGATCACTCAAATGTTTACAAGATTCCTCGACATCATCAATCCTCTATCCTCGCTTGGTAAGCAGTACTCAAACCACGAGAAGATTCGTAAGTTACTCAGAGGGTTGCCAAAGATTTGGAACCCTAAGGTGACGGCCATCATAGAAGGAAACGATCTCACATCAATGTCAATGGAGACCTTGATGGGTAAGCTCATGACTCACGAGCTTGACCTCAAGGACTTCGAAGAGCCTGTTCCGAAGACCAGGGAGATCGCACTCAAAGCTCATCGACGAAGGGCTGATCACGATGAGACCGAAGACGATAACTCGGATGATGAAGACCAAGCTCTCATGGTTCGCAACTTCAGAAAATTCCTTCGCTTCAATCGAAGGAAGAAGGATTCACAAGAAGATGATGAAGAAGAGCCAACCTGTTACGGTTGCAAGAAGACTGGACATGTCCGAAAAGACTGCCCATTCTTGAAGAAGAGCAACCGCTATGAGAAGCCATACAAAAAGAACTCATCAAAGAAATATGCCAACACAGGAATTTGGCATAAAAGTGAAGCGAGTGACTCCGAGGAAGAAAAAGGCTCTCCTCAAGATACAGCAAATGTGTGCCTAATGGCAACTTCCAACAAGGTATCTAACGAAACTCTAGATGACTTCTCTTTTGATGAACTTGGCGATGCTTTTACTGATTTGCTCGATGATCACAAAAAGGTTATTGGTAAATACAAACATGCCAAGGACAAAATCAAAAGTCTGGAAGATGAGATACAAAGAATTTCTTTACTTCTTGATAATGTTAGAGACACGTCACCCACTGATGCCACTAATGAAGTATCCAAGCTTAAAATAAGCTTACATGATGCTGAAGCACGTATTGAGCAACAAGCTCAAGAAATCACTACTCTCAACACGTTGCTTGCTGAAGAAAAGAGTAGACACAAAATCTCTATGACTAAAATATATGGCTTGAATATTAAGGTTGATGAATTGCAAGCTGCTTCTAAGAGATTAGAAACCAAATTGGGTAAACAGGTGCTTCAACCTCAAACCCAATCACATGGGCACAACACCACTCATGCTAGTCAACCACGTTATTCTCATGCAGCACATAACCATGCATTTATATACACAAACTTTCACAAACCACGTGCACGTAAGAATAATTCTCACTCAGTACACAATCATCATGCACAAAGACACAATCCACATCACTCCACACATAGGAATCATCATGCCATGCCATATAGACAAGATCATCATGCAATGCCATACAGACAAGATCATCATATGCCATATAGACAAAATCATCATGCCATGCCATATAGACAATATCAGCATGTCACACATCATAGACAATACCATCATGATATGCCTCATAGACACTATCACCATGCCACATTTTGAATAGGGTGTTGATTCGTCCCATTACGAAGAAAACAGCCTATGAGCTTTGGTTTGGGAGAACCCCCAATGTTTCTTATTTTAAAGTTTTTGGTTGTAGATGTTTTATCCTTAACACCAAAGACAACTTAGGCAAATTTGATACCAAAGCTGACGATGGTATATTTCTTGGTTATGCCGCCAAGAGTAAGGGATATAGAGTTTTTAATAAACGCTCACTTATTGTGGAAGAGTCAACAAATATGACTTTTGATGAAGATAACAGTGCAGTAAGTACTCTTGATGATGACGTTGAGCCATCAACTTCTACTCCAATGAATACTTCAACCGAAACTGATTCTCTGGAGGGTTTGCCTAAGAAATTCTCTTTCAAACCTTCTCATCCAGAAAATTTAGTAATAGGAGAAGTTTCACGTGGAGTAACTACTAGATCATCACTAAGAGACTCCGTTGCTAGCACTGCCTTTATTTCACAAGAAGAGCCTAAAAACATTTCTGAAACCTTTAATGATGAATTTTGGATTTCTGCTATGCAAGAAGAACTCAACCAATTCCAGAGAAGCCAAGTATGGGAACTCGTTCCTAAACCGGTTAATCACTCGATAATTGGTACTAAATGGGTTTTTAGAAACAAAGTAAATGAAGATGGTTCAGTCACACGTAACAAAGCTCGTCTAGTAGCTCAAGGATACAACCAAGAGGAAGGTATCGACTACGATGAGACGTATGCTCCTGTTGCTAGACTAGAATCCATTCGGATGCTTTGTGCTTTTGCTAATTTTTAAAACTTTAAATTATTTCAAATGGATGTGAAAAGTGCTTTCTTGAATGGTTTTATTAAGGAGGAAGTTTATGTGAAACAACCTCCTGGCTTTGAAAATCACAAATTTTCCGACCACGTGTTCAAGCTAAAGAAAGCGCTTTATGGCCTCAAACAAGCCCCCAGAGCTTGGTATGAAAGGCTAAGTAGCTTCTTACTTGAGAAAGGTTTTTCAAAAGGGAAAATTGACACTACACTGTTTATAAAATCTTTTAAAGATACTATTCTGTTGATTCAAATCTATGTTGATGATATCATTTTTGGCTCTACTGATGAAACCCTCTGTCAAGAATTTGCCAAGTTATGCAGACGAAATTTGAGATGAGCATGATGGGAGAGCTCAACTACTTTCTTGGCCTGTAAGTGAAACAAATGGCTAATGGAACTTTCATCTGTCAATCGAAGTATACCAAGGACATGCTGAAGAAGTTCGATCTTGACAACGTCAAACCAATCAGCACTCCAATGGCTACTTCAACCAAACTCGAACCAGATGAGAGTGGCAAACCTGTTCATCAACGTAAGTATCGAGGTATGATAGGCAGCTTACTTTATTTAACTGCTAGTCGTCCCGATATCATATTCAGTGTTTGCCTATGTGCTAGATATCAAGCTAATCCTAAGGAATCATACATGACCGCGGTTAAGCGTATCTTTCGATACCTTAAGGGTACGGTTACAGTGGGCCTATGGTATCCCAAGTCCATATCATTTGACCTTATTGGTTACTCTGATGCTGACTTCGCTGGATGCAAGGTCGACCGTAAAAGTACGAGCGGCACGTGTCATTTATTAGGAAAGGCCTTAGTCTCCTGGTTTAGCAAGAAGCAGAACTCTGTCGCACTATCCACAACAGAAGCTGAATACATAGCAGCTGGACGTTGTTGTGCACAAATTCTGTGGATGAAGCAAACCCTTGAAGACTATAAGTTAACTTTCATGCATATTCCTATATTCTGTGACAACACTAGTGCCATTAATTTGACTAAGAACCCTGTCTGCCACTCACGCACTAAACACATTGAGATTAGACACCACTTTTTGCGTGATCATCAGCAAAACGGCACGATTAACTTAGAATTTATTGACACTGATCATCAGCTAGCAGACTTCTTTACTAAGCCTTTATCCGAAGAGCGCTTCAATTTCCTTTGTCGTGAACTTGGAATTTTAGATAAAGCGGTCATAAATTGAAACTCACCTGCGTAAATATCGAGTATAGTATGATTCTTTTACGATGAATTTGGTATGGGTACAAGCCGAAAGGGTCCTTCTGACAACAAGGCGTAAAAGCCTAAGCGACACGGTGCACTAGTCCTCAGGACTACCGCTAGCTGGGATCCGGCCCCTGCAGCTAACCCATGGCAAATTCAAACTATTGAATTATATTATATTTCCTTGTTTATCATATGGTTTGTTTTGATTTATTATTGCCCATTTACTAATTTCTAAGTTCATTTCTGATATGAGTCTACCTCTCTATCTATCTGATTGATTTCATCAAACTTTTATGCTCATTTCTAACTCTTTTTCACCACTTAACCTTTTTTCTCTAATTTTTGGCCTGACTTATGTTCTGGGACATGAACTCAGAACTCGGGCCGAACTCTGCCTCTACCAGAGTTCGGGCAGAGTTCGGTCCCATTGTTCCAGCGTCGGGGACAGCCTTCAGCCGTTGGATCATTTTAGATCATACGGTCAGAATTTTATCCGACCAAAGAAAACCCCCTCTTATATTTCGGGTTTTCTTCTCTCTCCTTCACTATTTCCTTCTTCTCCACCTCTCCAAACTTTCTCCTACAAACCCTAACCCTAGTTTTTGATCTAGAGTGCTCCATTGTTCCTCAAAATCAAGGGAAAGGGGTTTCTCATCATTCACTTTCATTGTTTGCTGCTGTTTTCAGGTATAACTCCTTCTTCTTCTCTACTTCTTTTTGTGAAATGGCTCCTCGTTTGTTCAACCGTGGAAAGAGAATTCGGATCGAGAGTATTTCCTCGTCCGATTCTCCTTCTCTCGTTGAGCAACCATTTGAACAACTACAACCATCTCATCCGTTGTTCAATCCATCTCGTCCCCGCAATCCTAAGACTTATGACGACCGATTATTTATATCACTTGAAGCATCCAACGAGTGGTTTAAGGATTTTCGGACTCGTCCGATATTCGCGGGGCATCCAATTAATTTTTCTATTTTCTCTCTATATGACTCTTTGTTCCACGACCTTTGTCTCGATGAGTTAGTCACTGCAACTTCTGCCATCTATCGCCATGCCATCCAAATGTTCTACTGCAACTTGACCTATGATGACACTCACATCTATTCAAGGGTTGCAGGTATTGATATATCTTTTGATGACATTCCCGTGGAGCGGGATCCTGAGCGCGCGGGCTATCGCATTGATGATCCATGGGTCATGCGTTACATGGATCCGGATGCTGCATTTCTGGACCCCCGTCGCTCCTTCCCTGGTCCTTCAGATCCTCCAGGACCTTCTCGTGCTCCGTGATGGAGATTGGCTAGATCTGCTGCTGCTACTGATGATGATCTTAGTTGATGCTTTTTGATTTCAGTTATTTAGTTTATTATGGATTTATGTACTTGGTTTTATGTACTCAAACTCTGGTTGTGTGTTTGACACTTGGTTTTGTGGATGACATTTTATGCTCATTATCATAGTTTTACTTTATGCTAGTGACTCCTTTTGTTTAGTCATACACTGTTTCTTCTCTGCTTGGTGTGGTTGCATCACTCTTAATTGTCTATACTGCAGTTTATATGATCTTTCATTCATCTGCAGTCTATATTGCTAACTGCCAAAAGGGGGAGAACTATGTATATTCTGGCTAGATATATTTAGTATCATATCTTTCTCTTTCGTATATCTATGCTTGTTTGTGCTTTTTGGAGATATTATACAAGTTCAATGCATTCTTTACGGGGGAGCTATCTCTTCTAGCTCAGCGCCGTTCACTGATCACGGGGGAGCTCTTATTTCTAGCTCGACATCGATTATGGGGGAGCTATGTTGCTATGATCAACTGTGTCCAGGTATGAATGTTGGATATACATATATTATTTTATCAATTATCAATATGGGGGAGATTGTTGACACAAAGTCACAGTCAACCAAATATTGACAATATTGACTAAATAATATCTGTAATAATTCAATACGACACACGACGTCTGCATTAAGCTCAAGACAGAAGACAACTCAGCTTCCGTATCTCAGTTGATTCGAGTCTGTATTTTACACTTTCTTTGAGTCTAGACTAATGTAATCTGAGTCATGCTGAGCTCTTGAAACTTAGACTATAGCCTACCCAAAAATCCCAAAGCTCCACCAAACCAGAAATTCCCAAATGGTCCCCTTTGAACCACTCTGTGCTCTGGAGACAGAGTTCGGGCCGAACTCTGCCTCCATACAGAGTTCGGGCCGAACTCTGTCCCCTAGAAATCAGGAACCCTAATTTTAGGGTTAGCTGGTTGCTAGTTGTCCAACGGCCAAATATTTGAATTTTCCTACCCGAATTCTGGCCGAATTCTGCCTATAAAAATACTATAAATAGGGCATGAATTCTCTCATTCCAATCCATCCAATCTTCTCTTCTCTTCTCTTCTCTCTTATAAGCTCAAATAAGCCATATCCTTCCCATCTACTAGCCACAAGCCTCCTAAGTCTCGAGTGCTCAGCATCTCTCAGTTAGGATTCTTGTGCAAGAGTCGAAGAAGTCGCTTGGACAATTCCAAGCAAATCGCCACTGCGATCCTCTGTTAGAAGTTGACGTGCTCTTCTGAAGTAAAGGCACGGTTGTAAACTACTATTTCACAAATAGTGGATTTGAATCCTGAGCTAGAGTTCTCAGGCCTGGACTAGTCCTCCACGAGGGAAACCATGTTAAAATCGCTGTGTTTGCGTATGCTCTTTTTGCTCTCTATTTATTTTTTGCACTTTACTCTGATTATTTATTGTTGGTGAAAGAGTTATTTTTAATTGGTCATTTTTCTATATATACTCTATTCACCCCCCTCTAGAGTTGCCAAACTGTTCTTCATTGGCCTGGTTAATCATACGTGTGGTGTATGATTAACATTGTTCAAGGTTCAAGACTTGATACAAGGAGGATATTGATCACAAATCTACACTAATACCCCTGCCCCCGACCAGTATAGTGGATCCAACCATGACACGTTATGATACGGGATTCTCTGAGAAGGTAGCTAGACTTTGCTGGAATCGTGTACATACAGTGCACAAGGAACAAGGACAAGGCTCGCACAAGATATATCAAGAAATATAAGGAATGACATCTCATAACGGGATCCAGACAAATACCAATCCGTGTGAACAATATGTCAAGAGAACAAGAATATCTACACTAAATACAAGAACCATATAGGATATTATAAAACAAAAATATTATTAGAGAATGTACTCGCCTAAAATTCGATGGAAAATGTCAATAGTGAATCGAGGCTTAGAGTGAAGTCACAGACCTAAAGATGAGATATACATGAGTTAAATAGGGTTTAACAGTGTTAGGCATAATTTCTAGTATATAATATGCAATCTAGGTCAAACTAGGCCAACTAAGTCATACTAGGTCATACTAGGTCTAACTGGGTCAATAATGGACCTACAGTTGACTTTTGGTCAACTGGTCAACTCTGGTCAACTCCTAATCCAATCTAGGTCAAACTGGGTTAGTGGTTGACCTACAATAGACTTTTGGTCAACTGATCAACTGTCACGACCTGCATCCTGTGTATGGGCACGAGAAGTGGGTACGTCCAGCCTACGTTGCAGTGTCGATGGTAGAACGCTGTCCAAGGTCACATACATCTAACAATTATAAGGTACATGTACAATGTATACGCTCCGAATGGTGGAAAATACAGAAATGTACAACTCAATCACAGCTAAGGTAGAAAGTACGATAAGATAGATATATATGAAAGTCGCCAAGTGAAATACAATAAGAGAAGAAGTCTAAGAGTCTAAGATAGCATCTCCATAACATCCAAAGTAACAAAATCCCCAAATAAGTACATAATGTATCCAAAATAAGACAAGACAATAAGTAAGATAACTAGTCTAGCTAACCAGCCTAGACTACTGGGGTAATATCCTCTGCAAGGGCTGGGTCCTCCTGGGAGTCCAGCTCATAGGTGTCATCTAGGCATGCTCCATAGTATGCAGGATACAACTTCTCAATGTCATCTGTACTATTTCAACAGGTCCAGTCAGGACAGAAATGAGCACAATACATCTCACGTAGTTTATAATATGACAGGATATGTAAATATGCTATAGAGTAAGATACATAAAACGTTAGAGAATATATGAAGTAAAAGAGATGACTGTAAAGAAATATCTACTATAAGTAAAGAGCTAACAGTGGCTAGTGATGTAGAGTGTAAGTTAGACATATGAACGGCTTGAATTTGCACATAATTATTCTAAGAGTTTGCACATGATTACACTACTTTGGAATTTTTTACATGACCATTTATACTCCCCCGTACCTCCAATCAATACACAAGCATCCAGACAAGTTATGTTATTGCACATGATATTCACATGAAGGCCCATAAATGGGTGCACATGAATGTATACATGGGGGCTCCATGAACGTGAGAGTACATGAATCACAAAAGTGCACATGAATGGTGAAAGCGCCGAAGTACATGATGAAAATGAAACGCACATGACATGACGTAATCCGATGCTCCCGAGGGGGATACCATCTCATGAAGGGATCCATATAGTACCAATCCATGTTAACAACGTGATAGCATCAAGTAAAGTAATCTAGAGCATAAATCTAAATCCTATCAAGTATGAAACGGTCAAAGAATGTACTCGCCCGATATCCTGAGTATCCGATGAGTATATATGTCCAGACAGAGTAAATGAGTCCTATTTAGAGCAACACAGGTCACAACATGTCCAGAATGGTATTATTAAACTTTACAATGCATTTTATAAGAATTCTAGGTCATTTTAGACTAAAGTCAACTCTAGTCAATTTCACTAGGCAAACTAGGTCAAGTCCTAGCCCAATCAAGTCTCACTAAGCTTAACCAAGCTTAGTCTAGCACTCACACACAATCACAATGCTACACAAGTTATCTACATACAATTTATATATATACGTATATACACATATTGGCTCTATGCCTAAAATACAAGCAAGGTAGGTAATGTAATGTGACATATGTTCAGGCATGGGTTAACATGTTATGTTATAAGGTTCATATATCCGGGAATGAGAGTGTTCAGGTACTGTGTAAGTGTCAATGTTCAGTTCATTTCAGTACATGCAGTGGAGTCACATAGGTTCAGCCATAGTATTAAGTAATGCATGGTAAAGTGCCATATGTCCAGGTAGAAATAGTGTACAGGAATGCAGGTTCAGGTATAGGGTTTTACATGTTCAGGCATTGAGGGCCAGTGTAATGTGGTTCAGGTTTTCAGTTAAACTATGTGTCACATGTAGGTTAACGAGGGTTAATGCACTGAGTCAACGTGCATAATGGGTTAGTAGGCTACAATGTATCAATGTAAATAACAATATTCACATGCTCGAAAACCCGTCATCCAACCACAGATACCTCAAATTGGTCTCAGAGGCACAAACCAATATCCCTGACATGTATATATATTAATATAATCTATTTGAACAATAATTCATAATTTAAAATCCAATTTAAACTCAGAATTATGAATGAACAGTGCAGTATCAGAACAAATAGGAAAGCTAGGTTACTCTAAATCAAATGAAAATATGAAATTACTTGTGGACAAGGGTGTGTCACATGCCAACGTGTCAGGGGGTATTCATGTCCAACCAAGTGGATACGAACGTGTCCAATCAATTACAAACACACAGAGTGCACACAGTGTATCAGAATCATCGTGCAGTGGGTTTGTGTCATCGTGGATACGACACACGACATCTCAGCCCTCGTGCTCGTGTCAGAGGGTAGAGGGGGTGTAGTGCTACGTGTCCAGTAGCCTGACACATCGCCACGACACATGTAGGCGTGACACAGTGCACGTATCAGTTGGACGTTTTCGCGTGTGTGCATGTGTGGTTCAATGCAGTGGCTAGTACGTGTCCGACTCGACACAATATGACCTGACACTTTAGGGGTGTCACGTCAGTCACTAGCCCTAGCCGCACACCAAGTGTCGTGTCCCTAAGTGACATAGACACCGCACACTACTGCTCGAACAGCAGGGCACAGGCCGAGCCTTGCGCACGACGTGTCCTGTTACAGACATGACACAGACACGAAATCACTTTCAATCCTTCAAAAAAAAATCAAAGTATACATATAGATCTATAAATTTATTTAAACTGTTTTGAAAAAACATCAATAAAACCTTTCTTGGGCATTTTATCAAATACCTACCCATACACATAGATACGTGTCCGATACGGACACCAAATCAACACGAATATCTACCAAACTTTTCCAACAGCTAGAGGACACCTAGATGGATACATCTATGGAATAAAATCAGGAATTTTGGGTGATTTGTAGGGATTACTTATAGGGATCCAATATCTAAGAAAAAGCCCCAAATAGTGAAGTCTCCTTCCTCAAGCTATGTCTCAATAAGCTCTTCTCCTTGCAAGCTAGCCTCTTTTTCCTTCTACTTCAGATTTGGATTCCAATGCAAAAGATTGGGATCAATTTGGTGGAAAAATGATGAAAGAGGAAAGAAATTAGGGTTTTCTAAAGGAAAGTTTCTAAAAAAGGCAAGTGGTTATGAGGAGACATTATATAGGTTAAAATTAGGTTAGAAATGGGCTGTGGTGGCCGGCCATGTAGGGGATTAGGGTTAGGGTTTCATGTAAATGGGCTTGATCCTAAGTTCATAAGGTAGCTAGCACAACCCCTTAGCTATAAGTCCAAAATACATCTCTCTCCCAATCCTTCCATGAACCCTAGCCACACTCAAGTCAACTAAGACTAACTTAAGTCACATTAGGGTCCCACACCATGCTAACTAACTCACTAAAGTCAAAGTCAAACTCTAGGATAGTCTCTAAAGTCACAACTAGCAGAAGTCAAAAATCACAACACCAATACAATAACTAATAAAATAATTAACAAAAATCAAAATGACCAAAATACCTTCAAGACTAAAATGTGGTAGTGACAAATCTACCCTCCTTAAAAGAATTTTTTCCTCGAAATTGAAAGGCAAAACTGAACTGATGAGAAAGATAGACAATCATACCTCAAGATCCAAAAAGATATAGGTATCGCTCGCGCATCTCATCCCCCCGCTCCTAGGTAGACTCTCCTTGAGAATGATGCCTCCATACGATGCGAACCAAGGGTATCACCTGGTTTCTCAGAATCTTCTCTCGTCGATCCAGAATCTCCACAGGCTGCTCTGGATAGCTTAGAGTAGGTCCCACCTCAATCTCTGAGTGATCGAGTACATGGCTAGGATCTGCCACATACCGTCTCAGCTGCAACATATAGAATACGTTATGGACTCCCACTAGTGCACGTGGCAAGTCTAGCTTGTAAGCCACGTCACCGACTCTCCCGTTGATCACGAAAGGTTCGATGAAACGTGGGCTAAGCTTTCCACCTCCACCAAAATGTATCGTACCACGTGCCAGAGATATCCTCAAGAAAACCAGACCTCCAACCTAATCACAAATAAGGGCTCAATTAATAATATATTCAAACATGATCAAACAAAATCATAAACAAAACAACTCCTAATTCTAATCCTATCCCTAAACTGTACCTCAAACTCCAAAGGTCTACGGTGGCTATCAGCCCAGTGCCGATGTTTGTCCTGCACATGCGAATCCGGTCTCTGATGAGCTTCACCTTCTCGACTGCATCTACAACCATCTCAGGTCCCAATAAAGCTTGCTCTCCAACGTTATCCCAAGACAAGGGTGTACGACATCTGCCCCCGTATAGTGCCTCGAATGGTGACATCTCAATACTGTCCTAAAAACTGTTGTTTTATGTAAACTCCACTAAGTGTAGGTGATCCTCCCAAGATCCTTCAAAATCTAAAACACAAGTCCGCAGCATGTCCTTGAGTGTCTGAATAGTCCTCTCTGACTGTCCATCCGTCTGAGGATGGTATGCAGTACTAAACTTGAGCTGAGTGCCCAAACTAGTCTGCAGACTCCACCAGAAATGGAAAGTAAAGCGACTATCCCCATCCGAGACAATGCTCACCGAAATTCCATGAATCCTGACAATCTGTCGCATATACATCTCTGCTAGCCTCTCAGTAGACGTACCCACTTTAAATGGCAAAAAGTGGGCCAATTTGGTCAACCTGTCTACGATGACCCAAATTACGTTTTTCCCTCCTGTTGTACGCGACAATACAGAAACAAAGTCCATTATGATGTGCTCCCACTTCTATTCTGGAATGGGCAATGGCTGCAACAAACCTCTTGGCCTCTGCCTCTATGCCTTGACCTGATGACAGACCAAACATCTGGTTATGAAGTGAGCTACCTCCCGCTTCATCTCATACCACCAGACGTGCTCCCTAAGATCACGATATATCTTGTTGGCACTTGGATGTGTAGAGTACTGAGATCGGTGGGCCTCCTGCATGACCTGCTTTCGGAGCTCTCCACTGGGCACACACAGTCGAAAACCGTGCCTCAATGCGCCATCCTCTACAAGAGTAAACTCATCATCCACCAACCCTGCTCGAACCTGCTCTCGGATACGCTGCAGAGCAACATCCTCGAACTATGTCGACTTGATCCTCTCCATCAAGTCCGACTGAATCTGTAGGCCCCACATCTGCATCTGAACTCCTGGCACAACCGCCTCGATCCTCAGGCCCTCTAAATCTGCTAGCAAGTGACGATCCATAGTCAAATACATGGCTGCGGATACCTACTCAAGGCATCGGCAACCACGTTAGCCTTCCCTGGGTGATACTGCAGGGAAATGTCGAAGTCCTTCGTCAACTCCAACCACCTGCGCATCCCTATGTTGAGCTCCTTCTGTGTAAACACATACTTCAAGCTCTTATGATCTATAAAGATCTCCACCCACTCTCCGTATAAGTAGTATTTTATAACTTCAAAGCAAATATAACTGCTGCCAACTCCAAGTCGTGGATAGGATAGTTCTTCTCATAGGGACGTAACTGCCTGGAAGCATAGGCAATCACCTTCCCATGCTGTTGTAAGATACAACCCAAACCCTTCCCCGAGGCGTCACTGTAGATAGTGAACCCTCATGATCCTGATGATAATGTCAGAATCGGAGCTGTCGTCAGCCGCTTCTTCAACTCATCAAAAGTGACCTGACACTCATCTGACCAGATAAACTTTGCATCCTTTAGGGTCGGCCTAGTCAATGGCTCTGGAACCCGGGAGAAATCCTGCACGAACCTCCTATAATAGCCTGCCAATCTCAAGAAGCTCCTGATCTTTGGTACTGAACTCGGAGTTGTCCAAGCCTCAACTGTCGTGATCTTCTTTGGGTCAACTGAGATCCCATCTCCAGTCACCACATGACCCAAGAAGTCAACTCTGTCCAGAAAGAACACATACTTCGAGAGCTTGCCATAAAGCTCCTCCCTCCTGAGAGTCTCCAGAACCACTCTCAAGTGCTCCTCATACTCCTCCCCAGTCTTCGAGTGCACTAGGATATCATCAATGAACATAACCATGAACTTGTCCAAGTACTGGTAGAACACCTTGTTCATCAGGTTCATGAATACCACCGGGACATTAGTCAACCCAAACGGCATTACCATGAACTCAAACTAGCCATACCGCTGTTGGCCCAATAATTGTATCATGTTTTTGAATATGGTTAATCTGTTAAGTTTAACATTTCATTATCACTAATCTTCATACCATCACTATAGCATTTCTACTTCTACTTATATATGTGGTTATATGTGCATATTGTTTTAAATATTAGTGATACTAGTTTTCATTATGGTATTACTAATACTTATGCTATCACTATTGTAAGCATTGTCCTAATATGCCTTAAACTTGATACATTGTATATTGTTTTGTTCGTCTAACATGTACTTGCAGAAAAAAGCAATAAACAAGATCAAACATGGATATATGCAAGAAGAAATCAAGATGGACCAAAGACGATGGTCTTCCACAAGATTTTTTTGAACCACCTGACAAAATCTCCGGAGCCATGCACTCGGGGGTTCCGCTGACTGTCAAGGAAGAAGCTGCCATCAAGAAAGAAGCCAACATCTATCAAGGAAAGAAGCCAAGCCAAGCCATCATTATTTTAAGACTCTACAGAAGCCTGCTCCTACTACAGTATATTTAGAGTCTGTAATGAGTCTTAGGAATCATTGTAAACAAAAGAAATAGATGGCAAAATCGAAAGGTAGGGTAGAAAATAACCCAGGACAATCTTCGGAATCCTGGCGGATAATCCGGCGGATCTTCGTAAAAATTTGATGGAAGATCCGAATGGTCTCACAGAATACCTTCTGCGAGTGTTCGGATTATCCGGCAGAAAACCGCAGAATTCCGGCAGATTTTTTGCTATATGACCGTTTACATCCCAACGGTCTGATTTTACGAATGATTTATTCCAACGGCTCTATTTATAGCCGTTGGACTATACAAGCGGGTGATCCGGCAAATTTCTGCAAAAATCCGACGGATGATCCATCAGCCTGAGAAAGTTGTATTATTGCACTTTCCTTTACTTTGGTTATAAATAGCCTTAAACCCTTCATTCAAGGTTGATGCTTTGAGCCTAAAAAAATTTAAACCACCAAAGCCTATCCACAAACAACTCTACAAAGCTTTTATTTACCATCCACAAATTGTGTTAGAGTTATTGAGTTGAAAAGTAAGATCTTCATCTTATTGTATAAGGAGATCTAAACCTATTGTGAAAGGTTGAAGTTGGAGAGTCTTCGTATCCAAACTCTCGGTTGAAGTTGGAGAGTCTTCGTATCCAAACTCTCGGTTGAAGTCGGAGAGTCTTCGTATCCAAACTCTCGGTTGAAGTCGGAGAGGCCTTTTGATTAAAGCTCTCGTGTAAGAAGTTGGTGAGTTCTTCGGATCCAACCTCGTGTGTAACTATTTACTCAAATAGTGGATTAAAGTCGGAGAGAGTTCCTGGACTGAAGTGTCTCTTAGGAGGATGCCAGGATAAATCGTGTGTCGGTATTGTTATTGCTTCTTCTCTTGCACTTATATTTTTAAATTGCCCATTAGCTTGTGCTAAGTATTTCATTAGCTAGCTTGACCCTATTCACCCCCCTCTAGGGTTCCTACAATTGGTATCAAAGCAAGGACTCTATTGTTAGGCTTAACATCCTTAGAGTAGATGCTTGTTAATTTTTCTATGGCATCGTATTCCTTCTCCTCCGATAAAGAGGGTTTTATTTCTAGTAGCATAGACAATCTTGTTTCTTCTAAATGCAAGAAATGCTCTAAGTGGAAAGCCATGGCTAAACAATCCATAGAGATTCTTGACAACGTTCATTCTACAAATGAAGAACTTTCAGAAAAGGTTATTCATTTAGAAGAATCTAATGAGTTTTTGAGAAATAAAAATAATGATTTATTATCTAGACTTGATTCTCAAAACTCATCTTGTGTTTCTTTAAAGAGTTTGAATGAGGTTTTAATTTTGAAAATTAAATCTCTTTCCTCATCAATAGAAGATCTCAAGACTCAATCACATGAGTTATCTTATTTGCATGATTCTTCTATTGATGCTTTAAAGAAACAAAATTATGCTTTTATCTCTAGAATTGCTTTATTTGAAAGAGAGAATTATGCCTTAAAAGCTAAATTTGATTCTCTTACTTGTTTGCATGATGATTTACTATTAGAGCAGAATATTCTTAAAACTAAATCTTTCCATGCTCACTCTAGAGACATTCATCATTCTAGTATGTCACATGTTCATAACCATGCTCATTCTGATACATGTGTACACACTAGCATTAGATGCTTCTATTGCTATCGTATTGGACACATGAGCTTTACATGCCCTATTCGTAGGACCTTTACTATCAATGCTAGAGTAAGTGCTATATCCCTAAAGCTAATAAATGGGGATCCAAGTTTATTTGGATACCAAAGTCTTCATCTAATATTGTAGGTGAAGCTTCTTGTATCGGAACATAGCACCGAGGAGCGTGTTGGTGGTTGCAAAGCTCAAAGGTCAACTTCCAAGTAATTACACCAACACAAGCGTGGCCACTAGAGCCACTTTGGTAACATGCTAATCGTTTCTCTTTAAATTGTTTATATTTGTAGAATCTAGCATGTTTCTCTTGATGTCTTGCTACTAGCTCACATTGATATCCTTCAGTTGCCTTCTATATAAATCAATGTGAGATACAGTACTAGCATGCTTAGTTAATTTTCTTATTAATTCTTTTATCTAGCATGACTAGTTACTCGGCTTAAATGATTAGTTCACACTATGTAGTTTATCACTCATTTTCTATTAAGTGTGACACATTTGATTTATGCATGCTTTTTATTCTTAATCTCTATATTATAAAGCATGCATATCACTTTTGTCCATAGGAGCTTGATTTTGATTTGAGTTAATATGATTTTAACTCTCCGTCTCTAAAGTTTTTGAGGATAGTTACTTCTTACCGATTTATCCTTAATATGTAATATTTACTTTAAATCGGTATTTGTGAATATATATGTTTAGCACAAGCTTCTTATCACTTGACAAGTATACACTTATACTTCCATTTTAACCTTGTGCTTACATAATATATTTATTATTGATTCCCATACTTTATCTTGATTATCTTCTTGATAATCAATTATGTCTTTGCCTAATGAAGTTTATTTATACATGTTTTTGAATTTGTAATGGTTTTTCAAATATTCATTAAGGATACATGACTATATACATTAAATTTCCATCTACATATAGTTCATGTATCTCTTATATTGATATCTATTTTTGTATAAATACCTTTATGTAGGCATATGAGTTAAGCTAAAGTTTTATATTAACTTGAAGAGTATTTATTCATACTTTTTACTTTCAAACTTGTGCTTAACTCATACTCTAGCTATTGATTCTTTTGATCTAATTTGTGTATCTCTTTTTGAATCAATAAGCTTCTTCCTTAAAGCTTTCTTTTAATGATGTCTTTTTAGCTTTTTAGTTGACTTTATGGTCTCTTGATTCTTGAATCTTCTCATGTATGCCTATTTATATATATAGTTTTAACTATGTAATTCCTAACTTTTCATATGTATTTACTTTATACCTTTAAGTTGGGATATTGAGAGAAATCTTTATTAGTGTCTTGTTCATGACTATTTATGAAAGTTCTTTTAAGGATCACATATTTTTGTGCCTTACCTTGTATGTTGATTTTACATCTTTAATTAGTGCACATTTTCCTGTCTATATCTTTTTACTTTTCTTTGGTGCACTATGAAAGTCCTTTGAAAATTTGATTTTATAGAGAGACGGAAAATTCGACGAATTTTTGATATAATCCGACGGATCATCCGACTGCAAACAACAAGTCTGTGAGCAATAGTTTGGATCATCCGATGGATATCCGTGAAAATCCGACGGATAATTCGATCAATTCCAGCAGCTTTGTGAGCACTAAGTTCGGATAATCCGTCGGACTTTCGCTGAAATCCGACGGATAATCCGATCAGCTTTCTTATTTTTTATGTGCTTTCCTTGCTCAATCCTTGGTTTTATGCTTCTTTGGAATTATTGTTTCCCAATTATGTTGTTGTAGCACATGAGAATCTATGTAATTGATACATCATATGTCTTATGTCCTTAGCTACTATGGTTTGAGCTTTTGGTTAGAGATCTCCCATTTCTAGAGAATACTCTTATTTCATAATGGCTATAATATTTTGTATTCTCTAGATTGATCCATTATTTTATTATCTTGGGTTAATCTCTATACTTGGCAAAGAAATTTATTTTATTTGTGTTTACATGAATATCTCTTTTGGCCTATACTTGATAAGAGTCTAATTCTTTTTATTTTGTTGTCTTATACTCTTATCCTTGCTTAATAAAGAGTCTATAAATCATTTTGATCATTCAAAATGTATTATACTTATTGAGAACTCTTTGCTTAAGCAAGTATTTTTAGTGTTATTGACTTAAGATTTAATGAGCACATTTATCTTGTTAATGGCTTCCCTCATTAATCTTATTTGGATTATATAGTTTGCTTATTTGTGATATATTATTTAGCAATATAATTTTGGCTCACTTTCACACATCTAACTATATTCCTATACTTCAATATATATATGATATGCTAGTTTACAAAAATAAGATTTGTGATATGCTTGATCTCTAAAACTAGTTTTACAAATTCTTTATTAGATCTTGTTTTCTCTTAGAGGTTTGTGATTCCTTGTTTTAACTTTCTTCCATACTAGTCATTAGCAAGTCTCTCTTAAATTTCTCTCACTTTTTGAGTCATGATTTTATCGTATTATCATTACGTCTCTTTAGATTGAATGTGTGATCATTTTGAGATTGACTCTTTTCCATATTTTTTATTGATCTGTAAGATTCTTTATAAATATGGATTTTAAATTTTCTCTTGATGAGATTTATCATTGGATCATGTTTATTCATTTGTTTTCTTTATGAATGATCCTAATGATTAAGTAGTCTTAAATTATCTAGTTAGGAGATTATCAAGTTAATTTATTACTCTACTTTCACTACAACAAAAAACACTTTTAATGACGGCTAAAAAGCGTCATTAATGATGAACCATGACGCTTTTTTTTCCACAGCAACCGTTATGAAAACGGGTGTTATAAATATTTTTTAAAAGCGTCATAAAATAACCGTCATTAATAGTTTCTATAAAAGCGTTATGAATAGTTAATATATAGTGCACAATTCAGGACATTTTGAAAGCGTTATGAATAGATAATCTGTATAAGCTCAATGGAGAACATTTATAACACTCAATATTACTGAACTCATCACATTTATAATGTTCAATACTGCACATTATATATTACTTTCCAAAAACTTCTCAATTCAATTTTAAAACAACCACATTGAACTATATTCACAAGAAAACATCGAAATGTTATATCACCATCTTCATTACATTATCTCAAAATAGGGTATCCAAATACATATATTTACAACTACTACTTAAATGGATCCTCAAAACAAGCAATCTCCACTTCTTGGGTCAGCCCAGCTCACAGTAGGAGCATTAGAATCTAGTTTAAATTTTGGGGTGGACATCTTCTTTCTTGAATATTCAGCACATGCATAGTTGTAGTACTCGACGAACACAAAGCCACGATTATGACTAGAATTTTGTGGATCCTGCAAGAGTAACAAGAATCATACGGATATTTTGCAGTTGTTCCAGTAAATACTAAAGAAGGAGCATGAAAAAAGGTCTTGGCAACAATACCTACATTACTTCAAGGTTAATGAAGACTAGTCACCAACAGATGTGACACATTCGTAACAAAATTGAACAATAAGGAACAGAAGTAAATAAAATACCAAGGGAAACCAGGTGACGATAAATATATGTAGAGGAGAGAAGAGGCTACCTTCATCAAATCAACAATTACAACTCCAGGACCAACCCTAGTTACAGCCTTCTTTAGATCATCCCCCATCCAGTTTCTACGAACATTGCCTATGAACAAGACATACCATAGGAAAGTTCAGGGTACGAAGTAAAAAGACCACACAACTCACCAACTTGGTAAATCCGACTCCATTTTCTTTTCTCCAAAACTTAAAGAAACACTGGGCAATCAACACTACGACGTAGTTTAGGACCGGTGCAGCTTATCAAAAACTGTCAGCAAAGGCAGCTTTTGACAGCAGGAGGGAGGCTAATGGCATGTTGTGTCCCAATTCGTGCAACATAGACGAAGATTGCAGAAAAAACTGGATTGTACACTTTTCCATAGACTTGTTGCATAAATGAAAAACTCTAAAAACTAACCATAACAACGATCAAGGGAGCCCTTTCCCTAAAAGAAACTATCAGGAAACCACCAAGTTGTATGCAGCAGTCTGATCATAGTTAATGTAAACAACAAATGTCTCTGATGCTCAAATTACTCTTCCACAACCAGAAAATGGAAATTGAACCCTGCTTCCCATCCTCGACAGTGTGACCCCCACAATTTTCCAGCACTTTCCCTAAAAGAAACTATCAGGAAACCACCAAGTTATACTTAGATTCTAACTTTTTGATATACTTGACAACTTGTAAACAAAAACAAGCCTTCATCCCAAATTTACTGGATCAACAATATACCTGATAACTCAGTCACATAAGAAGAAAATTCTGTATTCATTTATGCATATATGTAAGCACCTATGTCTTGTATATAAACATCATAACTATTAGGTAGGGTCCAACTATTTGAGTCCGGATATGTGAAGACTTCTTTACCAATATCTAGTATATGATGAAGATTAGCCTGTTGCCAGAAGTTCTCGATATAAATAAATATTTATAATGGTTGGTACCTTTTCATCCAGTCCATGAATAAAGCTTTCAGTGGAGCTTAAGACTCTGCCAAAGGGAAGTGGAAATTCTATGTCTCCCCACCTGCATTGTGGTACAGATCTCAATGAAATTATACACAATATGTGGCAGATTTGGTAGGAAATTCATGAAGCTAGAAATTACTTTTTAAAGTTCTTGAATGCAGCTGTATCATCTAGTTTTCCTCGCATATCCAAAGGATATGGTTCCCCATTCACCAATGTGAATGGATTCATCTCAAGGAATGTGAAATCTAGGTCTGCAACAGATAATTCCAATAAGTTACTCTATGTAAATAGGACCCTCACACAATGGTAACATGGTGGCAAACAATGGCAAATATCAGTAACCAGATTGAAGCTACTTAGCTAGAAATCTGACCTCTTAATTTGTAACTCTTTTAAGATTTTTTAAAAAAAAAGAGAAAAAGTTTTCACTGACAATGATGCCAAAATTTGTGTCAGGTATATACCTTGGAATACTGCCAAAATAGATACAAGTAGCAGTCAAAAGATTGATGCAGTACAACTAAAACATATTGTCTAGTACTTGGAAACAACTAATGTAATCAATAATTGTCTATGACAAAGTGACTTCCCATGCAAATGGATACTAATGACTTAAGAATACGCCTTACCTCAAGAGGAAGAGTTGCAATTAACGGAGCACATGTGTCCAATGTCATTTTCTTATCGCTAGGCAGGAATAAAGTCTTCACCTGCATTTGCAAGAAATCAAAGAGGTTTTAACATGGTCAGAATCAGCAGAAGCATGTACAAAAAGTCTTTAAGTACTTGCAACCAACCTTATCCCAGTTCTCTTCAATTTCAATCCCTCCACACTCTGAGTTCTGAGTTCCCTCCAACACTATAATGACACATGCTCCTTGTTTTGTTCCTCTAATTTGGTATTACATAAAATTCACCACGTGGCAGTGGTGTGTCATTACACTATTGGGACCCACAATAAAGACGAAATATGTTCATATTGAATTTATTTGATTAGAACAAATTTTTCTGATGCTGTGATGTTTACTAATACTGTTCTGAAAGAGATGGAGGAGTTCTACCTTGAGCCCAGCCATTGTAGTTCCATACTCCTTGTACAGTTCCACGCACATTTCCGGGACCTTGCTTTCCTCAATTTTAAGATGGTGCAGCATAAAATCTGTATTAATATACATACATATATATATATATGATTTCAGTATCAATAACACTATCATGAAGTACATAATTTACTTACTAGGATCTACTCTTTCAAAAGAACTTTAGTTGCTTGATTCTTGAAGGGAAGTTCATGTAGAAATATTAGGACTTGCTTAATTGTTGCTTTTCGACTCACCGATTATGTTCTTGCGACACGCTAAGTTGAGGCCAGTGCTCAAGGGATACAATGTATCGTCCATGTCTGAAATACAAAACCACACCAACACCATGGTAAGTACTATAATAGATAATGTAAATTTGTTTCTGATAATTAATTAATTTAAAAAATGTAATTTTGTTGGAGACTGATCATGCAGCTGAAACGTACCAAAGAGTAGGCAGTCATACTTGGCTCTAGTACTGGTAATAGAATCCATTCTTGAAGATGGAGCTGCAATAGAATGCCATAAGAAGAAGTTAACAACATAGTTACATGCTAAAACCTCAGAAATTATATACCAGGAAAGCTTTTCGATCAACGAATTCAAAACAAAACATATAATGTGATAAATATTAGACCGCGAGAATAAGAAATAAGAAATAAGAAAACATCGAAATAGATGATGGGCACCTCTAGGGAAGATCACTTCAAACAAGGGAGTGCCGGATGGTTGAAGATACTACAAGCAAGCAAGCATATTTATACAAAACGAAAGGCACTTTAGCGTGGTCGATTGGAATATGACACATCCAATGCACCGGTGGGGATTGAAGTAAGCATATCCCTTTATTAGATAGAAGACGATGAGAAGTATAATAATCCTGAATAATATATACATCATTAATTGAAGCATAGATAGAAGACGATGATTATAGGTTCATCATTTGCAATCAAGCTCTTGTTAGCATCAACTATTTAGACATAGCTAATGGCCAATTAGCCAGTGATCATGTATAGCATGACAGGAACAATGATATAAGCCCCTACATACTAATATGCATATCTCAATTAAGCATGACATAGAACGACACCCCACCTACTTTGTGTCATTAGACAAACTAAAGCTGCCCAAATTCATCACACTTCTTTCCAATTACTGAGAAGGAAGAAAAGGAAAAGAAAAAGGAACGACACCCCACCTACGGGGACTCATCGCCGCTGCCGAAGATATCGCTGTAGAAGTCGTCCTTGAGGTGGCGCCTCCTAGCGGGGTTGCTCGTCTCCCCTCCGAACACCGGCTTCTCCCCGATCCCGGATCCGGGTCGAGATCAGGAGTCCATCGAGCGCTCCCGGCTCCGACGGAGGTCCGCCACGTAGGAGCGGCGCGGGGGTCCACCGAAGACATCGACGAAGTCGACGTCGGAGGAGCTCCCCCGTTGTTGTTGCGTTGCGGGTAGCGATCAGAACGGATCTTGCATGAAGAGGACCCGATTGTCATCCATCGGGAGAGGGAGGAAGAGGAGAAGGAGATTGGGTTAGGGTTAGGGTTAGGGCTGGGATGAGTGGATGGGAAGTGGAGGAGGAGAGAAGAACCTTGACCGATACCGCCAGCTCCCTCCCCATCTCCTCCTCCCTTTCTAACTAGGTTTAGGGTTTTGGATCTAGGGTTAGAGTTTTGGAGTTGGGGGAAAGGAAGGAGAAGAAGAGGAGGAGAGGAGAAGATCGACCAGAAAGAAATTTTTTTGTTGAAGCGCGGGGTGCAGCAAGGTTTTTGCCAAAAATTGAACTTAAAAAATATTACAAGTTTGCCACCGCTCTAAAATATTAATGACGTTTTATTTTATAAACGTTATAAAATGTCCAGAATTAGCCCAAACTGTCATAGAAAAAAGGTATTTCGAACTTTGATGACGCTTCTTTATCAGCCGTCATGAAATCCACTTATCAAGCGTCATTAAAAGGGTTTTTTGTCGTAGTATTTGACTACTCATGGTATATCACATATGACCTTTGCTATTTGAACTTTATGGGTTATTAATTTACCATTAGAATGGTTTGGATTTATCCGTTGTTAGATAAATATGTGGTACAACATACCTAGTCCATGCAAAGTAATAAATTGGTTGATTCTTTCTTGATTAGATAATCATAGACATGATATTTGAGATTTATTTTTATTTTATTTTTGAGCGATATTTTGACTCTCATCATGATTGATTTAACTGTCCTTATTCTTTTTCATGATGACATCTTTCTCAAAAGGTAACATACATTAATATATCATATTTAAATATGAGTTACTTCTACATAGGTTAGTGTGAATATTCTTTGATTTCTCATTTTTAGTAAGTATTAATTGGATATCTCTTCTTGAGTAAAGATGACATTATTCATTTTATGACGATTTTATAGCCTTATATGCGTTAAGCAAGGGGAAGAAATCCATAGTTGATTTACCCCTAGATTTTGATGCTATAAGTGCTTTGAAACTAGTTACACATATTTTGAGGGGAAGCAAATAAATTATTTTAATTCATCTATACCCTCTAATAAGTCGTATATATAGTTTATCATGGACCCATATTTTCTTCATTTTCATATCTTATTGATTGAGGTCATGATATTTTTATTTTGAAGGGTTTATGAGAGTGTATATGATTGTCCTTATTATTTTATCTCTCTCTTTGATATGGGTTAAATATGTCATCTTGCTAATATTAACTTTCAGATCTTATCTTGGTGAATATTATGCTTTCGTTGATTTGGCTTTTCTTTCATGCTTAATTGATTTGGCTTTCCTTGTTGAGGACTTATCCAAAATTTATGATTTTTATCAACTTTGATAGTACTTTGAGGGGGAGCATTCAAGTCGACTAAATTTCTCTTTCTCAATTATTTTTCTCCTTTACCTTCATGTTTATCTAAAGGGTATTCATATAGCAAGATAAGATAATTGAGTTTAAATGCATGAACTTGGATAAGCATATAGATTTTGCAAATAATGAGATTACTTTATATCAATTGCAATATCTTACATTGATCATTCTTTTATTTTGTTCCATAATTTATTTGTGGACAATTATGATTATTAATGGTTTGTTTGATCAATGTTTCAAGTTTACATCTTTTCAATTGGTATCAAGTTGATTTAATTTCATATCTCAATTGGTATCTATTAGTTGCAATTATCTATTCCTCATGGCTTTTGTTTGAAATCCTTTATTTCATAGTTCTCTTCCAAAACTAGAGCCATATTTCATATCCTATTGTGTTTTGGATTTATTCTTTGGATTTCAAGTTGGTAAACTACTTATTTCTTGTTTTTCAAATACTTTTAGTTTTACCAACCATATTGTGTTTTGACAAGCAATTTTCTATTTAGTACTCTACATTTGGTATGCAGTTTTATACACTTGTCTTTACATACTTCTCCTATTGTTCCTCAATTAGTATATCTTGATCATGATTGTCTATGCCTTCCTCATGCTCTAATTTATGTACTTAAGATTGATTTCTTATCTATTAGTACGGGGGAGCGTATTTTTGATCATGTCAAATGGAGAGACGTAAGTTTAATTGGGATAGAAGTAGTCTAAGTAGTATGCTTTTAGTGATATATGCTTATGTATGTGATATATTAGTGATACATACATCTAGACGTAAGTTTAATTGGTATAGAAGTAGTCTAAGTAGTATGCTTTTAGTGATATATGCTTATGTATGTGATATATTAGTGATACGTACATCTATTGTGTTCATATTAAACTCAACATATTTGCCATAATCAAAAAGGGAGAGATTGTTGGCCCAATGATTGTATCATATTTTTGAATATGGTTAATCTGTTAAGTTTAACATTTCATTATCACTAATCTTCATACCATCACTATAGCATTTCTACTTCTACTTATATATGTGGTGATATGTGCCTATTGTTTTACATATTAGTGATACTAGTTTTCATTATGGTATCACTAATACTTATGTTATCACTATTGTAAGCATTGTCTTAATATGCCTTAAACTTGAAACATTGTATATTGCTTTGTTCGTCTAACATGTACTTGCAGAAAAAGCAATAAACAAGATCAAACATGGATATATGCAAGAAGAAATCAAGATGGGCCAAAGACGATGGTCTCCCACAAGATTTTTCTGAACCACCTAACGAAATCTCCGGTGCCACGCACTAGAAGTTGCCGTCAAGGAAGAAGCCAACATCTATCAAGGAAAGAAGCCAAGCCATCATCATTTCATGACTCTGCAGAAGCCTACTCCTACTACAGTATATTTGGAGTCTGTAATGAGTCTTAGGAATCATTGTAAACACAAGAAATAGATGGCAAAATCGAAAGCTAGGGTAGAAAATAACCCAGGACAATCTTCAGAATCCTGGCGGATAATCCAGTGGATCTTCGCGTAAATCCGACGGAAGATCCAAATGGTCTCACAGAATACCTTCTGCGAGTGTTCGGATTATCCGACAGAAAACCGCAAAATTTTGGCAGATTTTTCGCCATATGATCGTTTGCATTCCAACTGTCGGATTTTACGAATGATTGATCCCAACGACTCTATTTATAGCCTTTGGAATATACATACGGATGATCCGGCAGATTTTTGCAGAAATCCGACAGATGATCCGTCAGCCTGAAAAAGTTGCATTATTGCACTTTTCTTTGCTTTGGTTATAAATAGCCTTGAACCCCTTCATTCAAGGTTGATGCTTTGAGCCTAAAAATTTCTAAACCACCAAAGCCTATCAACAAACAACTCTACAAAGCTTTCATTTGCCATCCACAAATTGTGTTAGAGTTATTGAGTTGAAAAGTAAGATCTTCATCTTATTGTATAAGGATCTAAACCTATTGTGAAAGGTTGAAGTTGGAGAGTCTTCGTATCCAAACTCTCGGTTGAAGTCGGAGAGGCCTTCGGATTAAAGCTCTCTTGTAAGAAGTTGGCGAGTTCTTCGGATCCAAACTCGTGTGTAACTATTTACTCAAATAGTGGATTAAAGCCGGAGAGAGTTCCGGGACTGGATTGCCTCTTGGGAGGATACCAGGATATATCGTGTGTCGGTATTGTTATTGCTTCTTCTCTTGCACTTATATTTTTAAATTGCCCATTAGCTTGTGCTAAGTGCTTGATTAGCTAGCTTGACCCTATTCACCACCCTCTAGGGTTCCTATACAACCGCGTCCTGAATGCGGTCTTCGGGATATCCTCCTTCTTCACCTTTACCTGATGGTAACCTGACCTTAGATCAATCTTAGAAAATACCCTCGCCCCACTCAGCTGATCGAAGAGATCGTCGATCCTCGGCAACGGTTACTTGTTCTTGATCGTGAGGTTGTTGAGTGCCCTGTAGTCGATACATATCCCGACCGACCCATCCTTCTTCGGTACAAAGAGTACTGGTACACCCCATAGTGAAAAACTCGATCGGATGAAGCCCTTGTCCTGCAGCTCATCCACCTGCTTCTTCAACTCTACCAGCTCGCTGTTGTTCACCCTATAGACGTGCTGAGATATCGGCTCTGCGCCAGGCACTAAGTCTATAGAGAACTCCACATTTTGTCCTGTGGTAGTCCTGGCAAATCCTCCGAAAAGACGTCCATGAACTCCGCTATCAAAGGGTGTGGCACTGCCTGCTCCTCAACTGATACTCCATAGAAAACTCCATTGCTCTTCTCCGTCTGCCGTCGGGTGAACTCGAACTCTGGCTCTGAAAATAACTCTACCCCCGCGATATTTTATGCTGGCGTGGTACCTGCTCAACCAATCCATACCGAGTACGATATCGTAGTTCGACAATGGCATCACGAGCAGACTCACATCCAACTCTTGGCCTCCCAATTCAACTCTCCAACCGTTATAAATATCACTAACGAGGATAATACCACCTTGGATCGTGATCTTGCAAGTCCTAGGCAATGATTCGGATGCAAGGTGGTGTCTAATAGCAAAAGATACAGACACGAAGCTGTGAGAAGCCCCCGAATCGAACAAAGCAAAAGCTGGAATGGAGTCGAGAAGAATAGAACCTGCGATCAGCTCCCCGATAGCCTCTGCGACCTCAGCTGCCATGGCAAAAGCTTGCCCCTGTTGACCTCCCCTGGCCTGCTGCTGATGCTGAGCGAACCTCTGCTGCTGAGTCTGCAAAGGTCCCTTCTGCTGCACTGCTGGAGCTCTGGCCCCCGCTTCTAGAGCTGCTCGTCCTGAAGACATGGAACACTCTCTCAGCTGGTGCTCCACCGAACCACAGAGTAGGCACCTCCCGAGCCTCTTCCTGCAGTCATTCCACACATGCCCTGGCTTCTTGCAGAAACTACAACTAACGGGCTGCTGCCTGAGTGCCCGTGGCTGAACCCTCGACTGCTGCTGTACCTGTTGGAAAGGTACACGGCCCTGACCCTGGAACTGCTACGGCTGGAACTGCCTCTGCTGATGCTGATGCTGCTGCTGAAAGTGCAGTCTCTTGGTCGGTCCTCCACTGCCACTGGCTCCCTGAGCGTCTCGTCCCCTCTTGAGCCTCCGCTCAAGATCATCCTCTACTATTAGGGCACCCACCAGAATCTCCTCAAAAGTGGCACTCCGGTCACTCTTAGTCAAGGACTTGACCTCCTTGACTAACCCCTTCCGGCACCTCCGAGCCTGCACCATCTCACTGAGCCCCTCAACAAACTTGTCCAGACGGCAGAACTCCCCAGCGTACTCCTCGACAGTCTGACTGCCCTGAACTAAGCTCTCAAACTTCGTCTCCACGGCGCCAAGGGCTGTATATGGAAAAACTTCTCCTTGAACAACTTCTTGAAGGTTACCCAAGTCTGCCCCTCCGTACTGACCCTCGGGTCCGTCTGGTACCATGTGCGGGCCAGGTCCTGCATCTGGCTACCTGTCGCCTCAATCTGCAGTCGAGCTGGAATCTCCGTCAGCCGAAAGATCTCCTCGATGTGCTCTATTCAGTCATCCGCATACAGAATCCCCTCAGTGCTGCAAAAGTCCCGCAGACGCATCTTTTGGAAGTCCTGGATCCCTGGTGTCCTCGACTGATATGGCTGCATCTGGGCTGCCTGCGGCTACACAATAACTCTCTCCACAGTCGTCAGGACAAGCTGATAGGCATTCTCGATGCCCTACTAGAAATGAGCGGACTGCTGTCGTTGGGCCTCCACCATCCTCTGAAAGAAGTCGAACAACTGTCCTGCGTCAATTGATCCGGAAGGTGGCTGCTGCCGAGAGAAATCAGGAATGACGGGGGAAGGTCTTTGTACAGGCGGAGGTGCACCTCCAAATACAGCAAAAATGCCAACCTGAGTCGGCACAACAGGGGCTACGGTCTCGAGGCCCTACTGAACAGGACAAGAGGTGGCCGACCTCTCGATAGTATCCCCCGGACTAGAGCGATGAGATCGTATCTCCATAACCATCCTGAAGACAGATCAAAACAAGAGGCAATTACTAAGAATGAAGCGAAAAATCAAAGAAGGATAGTTTATTTATTCAAAGGAAAACATTTAATCAACAAGAATTTAGATGACAAATATTGGATCGGAGTTTTCCTAATGTGATTGAGTACCCCAAAACTATATCCTATATCTTATATCCTACTGCAGGCTGTAGTGATATTCTAGTTCGAATACCACCACAAATCCAGACCTGCATGGGCCACCACTAAAAACGTATCACGACCCACACAAAGTGTAGGGGCACAAGAAGTGGGTACATCCAGCCTACGCCGCAGAGTCGACGGTAGAACGCTGTCCTAGGTCATATACATCTAACAATTATAAGGTACCTGTATAATGTATACGCTCCGAATAGAGGACAATATAGAAATGTACAACTCAATCACAGCTAAGGTAGAAAATATAGATAGATATAAAAGTCTCTAAGGGAAATACAATAAGAGAAGAAGTCTAAGAGTCTAAGATAGCATATCCACAACATCTAGAGTAACAAAGTCCCCAAATAAGTACATAATTTATCGAAAATAAGACAAGACAATAAGTAAGATAACTAGTCTAGCTAACTAGCCTAGACTACTGGGGTAATATCCTCTGCAAGGGATGGGTCCTCCTGGGAGTCCAGCTCACAGGTGTCATCTAGGCCTGCTCCATAGTATGTAGGACAGAACTCATCAATGTCATCTATAATATTTCAACAGGTCCAGTCAGGACAGGAACGAGCATAATACATCTCACGCAGTTTATAATATGACAAGATATGTAAATATGCTATAGAATAAGATACATGAAACGCTGGAGAATATATAAAGTAAAAGAGATAACTGTAAAGAAATATCTACTATAAGTAAAGAGCTAATAGTGTCTAGTGATGTAGAGTACAAGATAGACATGTGAACGGCTTGACTTTGCACATGATTATTCTAAGAGTTTGTACATGATTACACTACTTTGGAATTGTTCACATGACCATTTATACTCCCCCGTACCCCAATCAATACACAAGGATCTAGACAAGTTATGTTATTGCACATGATATTCACATGAAGACCCATAAATGGGTGCACATGAATGTATACATGGGGCTCCGTGAACATGAGAGTACATGAATCACAAGAGTGCACATGAATGGTAAAAGCACTGGAGTACATGATGAAAGTGAAACACACATGACATGATGTAATCTGATGCTCCCGAGGGGGATAACATCTCATGAAGGGATCCATATAGTACCAATCTGTGTTAATAACGTGACAGCATCAAGTAAAGTAATCTAGAGCATAAATGCAAATCCTATCAAGTATCAAACGGTCAGAGAATATACTCGTCTGGTATCCTGATTATCCGATGAGTATATATATGTCCAGACAGAGTAGATGGGTCCTATTTAGAGCAACACAGGTCACAACATGTCCAGAATGGTAATATTAAACTTTACAATGCATTCTATATGAATTCTAGGTCATTCTAGACTAAAGTCAACTCTTGGTCAACTCGAGTCAATTTTATTAGTCAAACTAGGTCAACTAGGTCAAGTCCTAGCCCAATCAAGTCTCACTAAGCCTAACCAAGCCTAGTCTAGCACTCACATACAATCATAATGCTACACAAGTTATCTACATACAATTTACATATATACATATATACACATATTGGCTCTATGCCTAAAATACAAGCAAGAAAGGTAATGTAATATGACACATGTGACATATGTTCAGGCATGGGTTAACATATTATGTAGTAAGGTTCATATATACAGGAATGAGAGGGTTCAGGTAATGTGTAAGTGTCAATGTTCAGTTCATTTCAGTACATGCAGTGGGGTCACATAGGTTCAGCCATAGTGTCAAGTAATGCAAGGTAAATTGTCATATGTCGAGATAGAAATAGTGTACAGGAATGTAGGTTCAGGTATAGGGTTTTACCTGTTCAGGCATTGAGGGCCAGTGTAATGTGGTTCAGGTTTTCAGTTAAACAAAGTGTCACATGTAGGTTAACAAGGGTTAATGCATTGTGTCAACGTGTATATAGGGTTAGTAGGCTACAATGTATCAATGCAAATAATAATGTTCACATGCTCGAAAACCCACTATCCAACCACAGATACCTCAAATTGGTCTCAAAGGCACAAACCAATATCCCTGACATGTATATATATTAATATCATCTATTAAAATAATAATTAACAATTTAAAATCCAATTTAAACTCAGAATTATGAATGAACAGTGCAGTATCAGAACACATTGGAAAGCTAGGTATTTATTACTCGAAATCAAATAAAAATATATAATTACTTGTGCACAAGGGTGTCACATGCCAACGTGTCAGGGGGTGTTCTTGTCCAACCAAGTGGACACGAACGTGTCCAATCAATTACAAACAAACAGAGTGCACACAGTGTATCAGAATCATCGTGCAGTGGGTTTGTGTCATCGTGGACAAGACACACGATACGTCAGCCGTCGTGCTCATGTCAGAGGATAGAAGGAGTGTAGTGCTACATGTCCAGTAGCCTGACACAATGCTACGACACGTATAGGTGTGACACAGTGCACGTATCAGTTGGGGGTTTTCGCGTGTACATGTGCGTGTGTGGTTCGACGCAGTGGCTAGTACGTGTCCGATTCGACACGATACGACCTGACACTTTAGGGGTATCATGTCAGTCACTAGCCCTAGCCGCACAACAAGTGTCGTGTCCCCAAATGACACGGACACAGCACCCCACTGCTCGAGCAGCAGGGCACAGGCCGAGCCTTGCGAGCGGTGTGTCCTGTTGCCCGCAGACACGACACAGACACGAAATCACATACAATCCTTCAAAAAAATCAAAGCATACAAATAGAACTACAAATTTGTTTAAATAGTTTTAAAAAAACAATAATAAAACCTTTCTTGGGCATTTCATCAAACATCTACCCATACACATAGATACGTGTCCGATACGGACACCAAATCAACACAAATTTCCACCAAACTTTTTCTACAGCTAGGGGACACCTAGATTGATGCATCTATGGAATAAAATCAGGAATTTAGGGTGATTTGTAGGGATTACCTATAGGGATCCAATCTACAAGAAAAAGCTCCAAATAGTAAAGTCTTCTTCCTCAAGCTATATCCCAATGAGCCCTCCTTCTTGCAAGCTAGCCTCCTTCTCCTTCTACTCCAGATTTGGATTCCAATACAAAAGCTTGGGATTAATTTGGTGGAGAAATGATGAAAGAGGAAAGAAATTAGGGTTTCCTAAAGGGATGTTTCTAAAAGAGGCAAGTGGTTATGAGGAGACATTATATAGGCTGAAATAAGGTTAGAAATAGGCTGTGGTGGCCGGCCATGTGGGGGATTAGGGTTAGGGTTTCAGTAAATGGGCTTGAACCTAAGTTCATAATCTAGCTAGCACAACCCCTTAGCTATAAGTCCAAAATACATAACTCTTCCAATCCTCTCATGAACCCTAGCCACACTCAAGTCAACTAAGACTAACTTGAGTCACATTAGGGTCCCACACCATGCTAACTAAGTCACTAAAGTCACAGTCAAACTCTAGGCTAGTCTCTAAAGTCACAAGTAGCAAAAGTCAAAAATCATAACACCAATGCAATAATTAATAAAATAATTCACAAAAATCAAAATGACCAAAATACCCTCAAGAATAAAATATAGTAGTGACATCAACTCCTAATCCAATCTAGGTCAGATGTTGACTCTACTTTGACTTTTAGTCAAAATAGTCAACCTTGGTCAAACAAGGTCAAATCTAAGTCAAATATCCTATCCCTAACCATTACCTACCAAGATACCATATACCTTACCCTTATTGGTATCCCAATACCAATACCTTGGTTGGAAATCCAATACCTTAGTCTAGGTATAAATAGCTTAACACCCAATATCAACAGTAGATATCTAGTATCTATCTATATACCCCAGGCTTCTAGATAATCAATACCTTGCATCTATACCTTAGTTCCTAGGTATCCCCTTGACCTTGTAGGTAAATCCAATACTTTGTGGTAAAAGGTTAAATTAAAGATATCCTAAGATACCACTATAGGTATCTCAAGATACCACTATCTATCATAAAACACTAATCCTAGTATCTAAGGATACTTCTAGATAGGATACTAACTATCTATACTATCTCTAGACTCTAACATTCTACTAGAAACTCTAACACATAAATATATGTAACTCTAACTCATCTAACTACTAACATAGACTAAGATACAAGATACTAACAAACTAACTAACCATCTAATCTTCTAACTCTAACATATCATACACTAACTAACTAACTCTAACATATAAACTACCTTATCTAACCATCTAACTCAATATCCTACCAATACCTTACCCTTAGACTATAGTTAATCCCCATTACCTTGTCAATACCTTAGACATTACCTTAGCCTACTAATTTATCCTCTAAAATTCTCATTCGTATCTTAGGATACTGACTCATCTATATCATAAGATACTAAACTAGATACTAAATACTAGTAAGATACTAACCTACATCTTACCCCAAGATACCAACTTACCTTATCCTAAGATATCTAATACTCTAACATCTAGTATCCCAGTCTCCAAGATACCATCTCATCTAGTATCCTAACTCAAGACACTAACATATACCTATACTAACTAGGACACCTTAAGATACTATCTTGTAGGACACTAACATATACATCTAACAAACTAACACTAACTCACAGCATACACACATACTCAAACACAAAGGGGTTGTTGTTGCTTACTACTTATACAAGCTGCTGCTGCTTATACAAGCGGCTGCTGCTTATTGGCAGCACAAGCCCCCTCCTCTTCTCACTCACTCCTTTCCAATTCCCTCTAACTCTTTCACTCATAACACACATAAACAAGCACACACTCTCTCAAACACTCTTTCCTCTCTACAAACACACATACAACACAAACACTATCTTCTATCACTCACATCTCCCAAGCACATACACACTCTCATATATATATATATATATATATATATATATATATATATATATATATATATATATATATATATATATATATATATATATATATATATATATACACACACACATAATCTCATCTCTTCCCTCTCCTCACACACACACACACTAATACTAAACCACAACACAACCAAGCCACTTACAAATACACACAACTCACAACTCCCCTTAAGTACACTCACACACATGCACTTCTTTTTCCTCAAACACACACACAAAACATATATAAACATATAACATAACAACTATAACCATACTATATATATATATATATATATATATATATATATATATATATATATATATATATATATATATATATATAATCACACAAATCAGTCCGCATATGTAAATATATACCAAATTGGTTTCTCTACTTATAAACATGGCTTGTAGGCCAAATATACAAAGATACATACATAGGTATCTACATAAACACTAAATGGGACATCCAAAACATGGATAATCTATTCTCTAACATGTATAAAACTGAAATTAGAAGTCTATATTGGGCATAAACACAAATACTTGGTGGGCCACCCTCAAAAATTTTTCATGGGTGATACCAAACCACTATTAATTTCCTATTGAGGACTCAAAAGAGCCTCTAAATCAATCCTAAGGGTGGTTCATGCGTGGGGGTGGTTCCTATGGATTCAAAACTAACAAATATGGAAAGGAAAGTTGAAATAGATAGTGTTAAGAGAGAGAAAAAGAGAGAAAGATATACCTATTGGGAGTGGTTTTCCAATGAACAATCCAAAGGACACAAATTCGACATGGATTCCTCTAGAAAATGGACTCTCCTCTTTGATTTTGGCTCTACAATCCTTGTAGGCTCCTTTTCCTTGCAAGAATGAGAGAATTTGGAAGAAGAATGAGTGAATTTGAGGGAGAAAACAAATGGGTTTGCTCTCAAGTTGGGAAAGAACACCAAATGGAAGATGATGGAGGCTAATGTGAAAAATGAATGATGGAGACCTCGTCCTTCTTTTGTCGGCCATGTAACCCTAGTTGGGTCAATAAAAAATATCCAATTTGTCCCTAATGGTTCACCTTTGGTTAATTTAAGTCATGCAACTAATTGGGGTCAAATTGGTCAAAGTTCTAAATTCTAAATGACTAAAATTGTCATGTGGGATTAGTCTAAATGCCCTAGCCTAATGAGTCAAGTTTGTGGGCTATGCCTAGCTAATCTTTGGGCTCCGGCTAAAGTCTAAGCTATCCGGACCACTAACACAAGTCAAAACTAGACGAAACTCAAATACGACTAAACTAATCCCCAAAATACAATATTAATAAATAAATATTCACAAAATATTAGAATATGAAAAATGATAAAATTACTCTCATATTTGAAAATAGGAAGTTACACTTGGGCTTTGAATCGTGGGCTTTGACCAACCTAGTGTGTATTCCAAGCCTTCGGCTTTTGTTTGGCTTAATATTTAATTAGTGGTAACTAGTAGATTTAGTAATTAGTTATTAGTTACTTAGTGATTAGTCAGTAGCTTCCACTAATTGCCTTTATATCTAATTACAACTTTGCCATCATAGCTTATGGAGCACTCCATACTATTTTC